>JAHWFP010169964.1:53227-123349 GCA_023313725.1 Lithobius niger
TTTTTTTTACATCTTAATAACAATATATTGTACTAATACCATGCAATAAACCACTGCTAATAGCAGTCATTAGGGTTAAAGTGATTTTGTTTATTAGGCGGTTTCTGTAGAATGTTCAACAGCGATGAGCGCCCGGTAAATATTCACAGAATGCTTTCAAACTTTCAGGGGTTTAGTTTTATGGTAAAAGGAACAAAATGAGGGGGTGTAATGATTAAATTTAGCAATTTCAATTTTGAGTGGCACCCGCCGCCAACTATCCATGTTTTTTGTTTACTATCCAAGCGATGTGTGACCTTAATACTTGTCAGCTTGAAACACGATTAAATGTTTGCAATTTTGGTCTGATTTGGTTGCAATTCCATGACAAGGGAGCTTTGGTGCAGCAAATTCACGAGTTCGAAGTTGAAATTCCTACCTTATCTATTTTAAGGATGGGGACTGAAATTCGAGCTGGATCGAAAACACCGGCAACCGGTGGTCACAGCGGTATTTAAAAGGCATATTAAGGATCACAACAAAAACACACTTTACCACCTTCGAAGAACACAAAATGGTCCTACACTTGAATTTTCGGTGATACTCCTTTCACCTCCTGGATTGGAGTGAGAATCGATGCTGTGATGTGACTTTTAAATTTATTTTCTCGTATAACTTCTGATGAAGGTGAAAGGAGTATCACCGAAAATTCAATTGTAGGACCATTTTGTGTTCTTCGAAGGTGGTAAACTATGTTTTTGTTGTGATCGTTAATATTCGAGCTGGAGCAGCAAAGCATAGACCTGTGGATCGCTGGGCAGAAATCGTAGGTTTCTGGTGTAAATACAGAAAATAAACTAATGTATTTATAGCATCTCTCTCTCGGCAGAATAATTGCCATCTTCAGAACTGAATTATTCGCGCTGTTTTTAGTTTATTTATTTATTTCTTTATTTCTTTATGCATTATACACATGGTACAATATAAAGATTAAAGCAAAAAAAGGACATCAATAAGTTTGTATAAAAAAACAGTGAGGGCAACTACACAGTTCAATGAAGAAATAGATTGGGTTGCAGACTATCCTCATTCCTCATTATCTTGCAGGACAGCCATGCCCTGAACATGGCCGTGGCCACGTTGCAGTAAATGTTTCAGGTCCCTTGGTGTCCCTATGTTATGCGAACCACCTAGAGACAATAGTCCTTTTGCAACACTGCCTCCCAAACCAAAGCCCCAGCCTTTGGGGCCACCCCTACAGGTCTTCACCAGCAGATTGTCCGAGGCCAGAATAGTTCCTCACTGGGCAGCCTGCTTCATAAGCACTGTGAGGTCAAACATGAGCAATTTGCGTCTCTGCAGGATTGATGGTTATGACAATGCCGAGGAAAGTGTTGAACCCTTTTAATAGCGCCATGATAAACGGCGGCAAGCTCTTTCATAGTGGCTTTCCGAAAGTCGATGCACATTGAAGTGCCATAGAGCCCAGCAGCACAAATCTTGAGAAGCTGGAGTTTGCATTCATTAGATGCGAAGCTGAAGGTGTGGAGCTGCCGTGCAGAACTCGCTACGGACCTTTCTGACATGGCCGTCATCAGTTAGGTCAGGTGCCAGCCACACTGCAAGATAACAAAACCCAAGATAACAATATGCCAACTAGGTTGTTAAGATACTACTGGATTGAAAGACTGATGGTTTCGGTTACTCGTAAACAAATGCGGATTTTCTGTTGCCTTTTGGACTAAAATGTTAGGCTGTCTGAGCAGGAATTCAGCCCTCGATCTTTGAGACCAAAAGTCATTGCTCAATTTGATGTCAAAAGGTCGAGAGTTAATTCTCGCTCGAGCAGTCTGACATTTTAAGTCCAAAAGGCTGCCGTAATATGTTTGCTTCTGTATTTAATTACTGTAGAACCTCGATTATCCAAACACCCTGATTATCCGAACTCCCATTCGTGCAGAATATTCAAAAATTGCAATTTTTTAGAGAAGGCGTGTAAGGATGATTTATGTTCCTAGAGTCATTTCATGCACATTTTCCTTTCAGTCGTCTTATACAATCAAGCATGGTTCACAAACACTAAAACTAAGTAAAGAAAAAAGTTTTCCTCTGTGTTATTCTGCTTGTATATTGGATAATCGAGGTTCTACTGTATGTATTTAGGGTATACTATGAAAGATAAGCTTAATTGTAGGTGTCGATCACAAATCACACTTATTCTTCAAAATCAAGAGATCAACAGACTGATACTCGCTCCAATCCCACAAATTTTCGACACCTTAATTTAAATTCATCGATCTTTGTCAAGACTTAGTTCATATTGTCCCTACTCGAATTACATCGTTGCCGATGTTGTGTACGCTGTACAGTCTCCAACATAGCCTCCTGTGTGCGAAGGCCTGTTTTCCACTTCTGGTGTAATTGCGTCACGACCTCTGTATTAATAAGGAAGCCAATCGCGAGATTGGAGGATCCCTACAAATTCATCCGAGCACTGTTTTGGTGTTGGTGTTCTTGAATCGCCAAGGATTCTAAACCTGTCAGGTGCTTGTCACTCCTTGAATTTGATATGAGCAGAGTCTTGGTGCCTGTCCAATGATTCTGTGCCTTGTCAGCTCATAGTGGTTGGAAACACTGCTGGTTGTACTCTATTTCTTACATCGGCCGTATGTTGTGCGACCCTTTTATGTACATTTTTTCTAGATCTCTTGATTTTGAAAAATGAGTGTGATTTGTGATCGACAACCTAACTCTATTTAAGGTTGTTAAGATTAATCATTTAAAGTAACTACCAATATTGGCATCGGTGTCATCGCAGATACTGTGCTAGAGATGTCTGTATTGGCTAGCAGTTTTGGTAAAATTTCTCCAAAACTTATACTCACAGTTCGATCACATAAAACCAAAAGTCTAAAGATTTTCAAAGGTTTTCACCTCTAAACTTGCGAATTTTCGACAACCCTTACTGGTTGGTCTTCTTCAGGCAGTTAAGCCACCAGCACCCACACTCACAATCCTTCCAAACCCAACGAACTTCCAAAATTTTGGAATTTTGGAAGTTCCTTGGGTTTGGAAGGATTGTGAGTATAAGTCATGACTTTGAACCAAAGTAGAAATGCTGAGTTGATCGATTTTTCGGTATTCAAAAAAATCTTACTATCATTAAGAATATTTCTATTTAGTTTACATATAAATTGCTTATTTAATGCTCAAATGCCCAAATGTACAAAATTTATAAATAATAGCAATATTAGCTCCATCACCACCACGTGGCATGTCCGTCTCGTAACCATGGACCCGGCGCCATTCCTCACTATCGCTTTGGGCATCGACTAGTATGATCACTGCTCTTCCGTGTTGCTCTTTCCACAAAAATACACCACTTGAATGTTTTTTTCGAGAGTTTTCCAATAGCTGTTGAAATAGCCCTGAAATTATTTAGCAAAAACCCAAAAATAGGTTCCATAAAATCAATTTGCAGCATGCTTGCTGAGAGGGAATTTATCATTTCAGTTTAATTTTATTTCTAGTACTAACACTAACAGGCATATCGGTCTTTATTAAGCAACTAATGTCCGAATATGGAAAAAAAATTATTCCTAATCAAAGAGTCAATATTTGATGTTAAATCTCAGTAAAAATGCTGTAATAGTCTACACAAAAGCATCACAAATGTTCCTTTTCTCCACAATGAAAGAAGTTTACTTTAGTACCTTTGGATTAATCGTTATTTTTTACTGCCTTAAGGCCAACTCGTTCAGTAAGAAAATCTGAATGTACGACACCTTTGTTATTACACCTTTCGCTTACGGGTGGAGGATCCCACACACCTTCTCTTAAACTTTCAGATGTGTGGGTTGAGGATTTAAGAAGTTCTTTGTGAAATGTTCATTGTACTTTGTATCGTAAATTATTCAAACTAATGTTGGTTCTTCCTTTTTTTTTTGCACACATTTAAGTTTTACTCAGGGAACCGTGCACCACACATACCGTACCGGCTACTACATCTGGTATGGACGCACGCACGGCACTTAGCCGGTTACGAACAACAAGATGCTCACGAATTTTTTATAGCTGCTCTTGATGTCCTACACAGGCATTGTAAAGGTATGTTAAAAGTTTTGATTGTGCTGTTTATGGCTCTCTTCACATGTTGCCACTGAGTGCCGTGGCACTGATGTCAATTTTGTCACATTACTGATACAGTAAAACCTCTTTAATACGAACTTTAAGGGGACTGATAAAAATGTTCTTATTAACCGTAGTTCTTATTAAACTGACGAGAGAAATTGGACTGCAACTTAAAAAAAAGTAGCGTACCGGTATACAGTATTTTTTTTTCATTCGTCCTTGACCTTCGTGTTTGTGCATACGGACAAGATTCTTATCACTTCCCAAGATGGAGTCAACTAGCGATTGATGTTTTGCGTGAAATGAAATGAAATTCAAGGGGGAGGAAAAGAAACCATTACGAACAGCAAATTCGTAAAAATAAGCTACAATTGTAAATATTTGTTCGTCTTATCCGTACTTTCATATTAACAGAGTTCATTATAGCCGTACATATTTAGTGCTGACAGAGTAGCTGGCCAACCAAAATCTTGAAAAAAGTTCTTATTAAGCGGGAATTCTTGTTATCCGAGTTCTTATTAACGAGGTTATACTGTACAACCTTACGAACCAATAATCTACACTAGAAAACCTGCACGTACTGATGTTGGGCGGTAAACTGGTTCTCATGGTGTAACGTGGTACCAAAATTGCATTGGTACCAAATACCGTGCATTGTTAAAATACTGGTGTTGTTTTAATATGAAAAAGGCATTAAAATTATAACAATAGTTCATTAGTTGTTGTGTTGTAGGGCTCAAAGTAGTGCATTCTAAATGCACAAAAATGGAGCCAAATTTGCATAACTTGCATGCTACAAGCAGCATTTGTTTATATTAGCATTTCTACTCCAGATACCACGTTACTACAAAATTTACAAAGATTTTTTTAAATCAGTTATGACGTGAAACATCACTAAGCTTAAATCGGGGAGGGGGTGATCAATAAATTATTCCCATTAAAACTATATCAACAAAACACATTTTTCAGTCATTTGTTATTATTAAAAATTGGGTGTTGACACCAGCACTATAATACCAGATACCGCCTCATTCATAAGTACCGGAGAAACCGACCTTTGAAGACCCTGAAGAAGACTGCAGGGTGCAGTCGAAAATTTGCTGTATGAGAAACTATCTGTAGTGTGGAAGTCGGCGTACTATGGAAAATGTTCACTCTATTGGAGTAAATTTAATACAGTGTTCGCATTAATGAGCGTCAACGTGGTACTAATCTTGGTACCGGCACCGTCTGAAAAAATTTCTGGTACTGCCCAACACTAAGAGATGTGCGATAGTCGAAAAATTCGAGCCAAGGTGAGTTTGGAACTTGCATTAGAACTCAGCTCATTGCTCGCATTCATACAGAAAAATCCTAGTGAAAATGCGATAACTTCACCAATCTTTAACCGATTTCGACATTCCAATACACCAAATTCATCATCTCAGTGACGGCTTTCCAGTGGAGTAAATTAAAAACCAGTAGCTTTAACCGTTTTTAAGTTATAAATAAGGACCATACTTTCAGTGATGGTTATAAATATGCTGCACCGATAACAACTTTACCGATCCAATACAGTACTGATACCAAAGCAGTTTTAAAAATTATGCTGATACCAATACAGATATCCAAAAATTTATCCCCAATTTTACATCGCTGGTGTAGTTTTCTGCAAAAGTCCAGTAATTATTAATATAATTATAAATAGCAACCAAAAGTTATTTCCTGAGCCAAACGCCGCAAACCGCATATCGTTATCTCAAGTTATCGATATTTCAGCGAAAGTTGCCAATACCGAGCACAAAATCATATCTGCAATCAATCCGATCCAGTATCGGTACAGCCTTAGTTTTAAGCAAAATAAGGCAATGAAATTTGCTGCGAGAATTTGTAAAATAAGCGATGAAAAAAGGTAAAATTGCAAATAAACATGTTGCAATGTTTAGTGAATTTCGTAACAAAAATGACTCAAAAAAAGCAAAGAAAGTAGGCTTTGTTAAGTGCGTACAAATAGTTCTTTAAATTTAAATTTCCGCTTCAAAAGGTAACATCAACAAACAGACGGCTACAAGTTAATAATATTTTGATGAAAATTAAGCTTAATTTGTTTATTTCAGAAATAACTAAGACTCGGTCGATACCAACTTTCACCGATCCGATGCGATACCGATACGGTCCGATGCTTCTTCACCGATACCGATACTTCACTGCATTACTCCCTGTAAAGTTAATGTTTATTCCATATTCAGAAACAAAATTTGATGAAAAATACCCAATTTCAAAGCTCTACGAGCAAGCTTCTTGCAGTAAAGTGCTCTTTTTGGAACCAGTATTTGGTTTTTGTTAAATAATTTGAGAACGACTGAACCTATCGCTCTGAAATTAGCACCATTAGGAAGCTCTCGAAAAAGCGGTTCAAACACGGACAATTGCACAGGTTTGAAAGTTGCACTCCTCTCACTTGGCATTGGATGCTTCGTTTCTCGCGCTCTAGGGAAATCAAATGGTTGCTACATAGCGCTACGGTCGCTATGGATGATTCTGCGGAAGGTGAACGACAAGAAGTAGTATTACTGTGTTCTCCTATTGTTGTATTGTCTTTTAATTGTTCAAGATGTCTTTTGCATACCATTGTAAACGACGGTTACCTGTTTTCGGTGGTACACATCTTCTCTTTTGAAAATCGGATCAAAAATCTTCTTAGTAAATAAGTTGCGAACTTGCAGATATTGCAAAATCACGGAAAGTACGCATCGACAACTAGAAAATCATTTGTACACATTCACCCTTACAATCAGAAAGCAATATCTTGGTTGTTGTTATTATGACAAATTCACAAGAAACTTGCAAATAAAACTACGTGCACCAAATACGTGGTTCAGTACTTGACTCTTGTGTTGCCAACTCTATTTCAATTAAAATATTTTCTTGCACACCCCGAGCTGTAATAATTCACAAATGTACAATTGTTTCTCTAACTGTGTATTAATTATTTCGAAGTAATTTGCGGAAGAATGCTTGGCTGCTGATTTGTACCCATCATACTCTGACCGGCAAACATCGGTTCCGCAAGATCGGTCTTGCACATCATTTATTGCTGTGTAACTCTTATATTTACCATAATTGTCTATTTCAGGTACTAATGGCATGTCTAACAGTAATCCCCATCACTGTAATTGCATTATTGATCAAATATTTACTGGTGGACTTCAGTCTGACGTTGTGTGCCAAGCATGCAGGTACATTTTTTTTTCTTATATTTCTGTTGAACTTTTAAAGCCTTGCCCATTAGCTATAGCATAGCAACTGATGGCATTCTGGCCCGGACTGGGTAGGGGGGTCTAAAATCCGATCGCCCAGTGGGCCACACCCCCTTTTTTTTTAGTATTTTTTTTATTTGTTCATTGCATTGCTCATGTGCAATCTTGTAACGACCGATTCAACTGAATACTACAAGGGGGGAGGGGGGTGCTTGTAAATTTTTGTAAAAACTAATTCGGTGAGCCAATTTTTTTAAATTTGGTGGGCCAAAATGCTAACTTGGTGGGCCATGATGTGATGGGCTCGGTCATAAGAATTGAGCCAGTCTGGGCCTGGTGGCATTCTGCTATCAAGTCGGTGATTCTGAGTTCGTCACAGTGGTATTCCAATTATGTTTGGCTCTTAATTGTTATAGCACCCCTAGCCCTCTTGGTAGTAAAGTTTTATTTTCTTAACTCAAAAGTATAAGGCTGCACCGATACCGGTACCGACCCGGTCTTAAAAGTTTTACCGATGCTGGTACCGAGACCAATATCCAAAATTGTCACCCCAATTTTTTATCAACGGTGTAGCATTTTATAAAAGTCCAACAATTGTTAAAGTAAAAAAAATTTAAATAGTAACCCGCAGTTAAAACCTAGCTAGAAAGATACTTGGTGATTTCATGAGAAAAATGCTGCGAACCGCCTGTAATAATCTTGAACAGTTCCAGAGTTTTCGATATTTCTGCGAAAGTTGACGACACCAATACCGCAAATATCGGAACTGACCAGTGTCGGTATCGGTGCAGCCTTACGAAACATATACAACATAGAGCCGATATATCGCCTTCTAAGACCCAGAGGACTAGATTTGGGATAGAGTGAGTATACATGTAATTGGCCTGTAAAGATTCATCGTTTGGATCAGACCATATCTGTGATCATAATCACCAAATTTATCATGCATTATAACAAAAGCGAGCAAGCGGGTTCATTCTTGCCACGAGAGCAGGTCCATTTTCTAGGCACGGTAGCAAAAAAAAAGGGCGAGCAGCCAATATTATAAACGGGTGTACCGTGTAACAATCATTGCTTCAAAATGCTGCCTACCAGAGTAGAGTTGAATAGTTTCAAAGTTGGTTGAGTAACAATCCCTGCGTGAACGATTGTGGTTGCGGGCTTATCGCGCTTGGTGTGAAAAGGGAGAAACAACTCGCTCCATTGAAAACGCTATTTATTTCCCTAAGAAGACCAAACGTGGCTGTTTCGCTTGACTATTGGTCCTTTCTGCTTGGAGGTCCATGGAGGGACCGTACCACCGCCTGCCCCTTCAAGCCTGATAGCCGGTCATTCAGCCTGCTGTAGTAACATTAGGCCTGAACAATGGTGGCTATCAGAATTACAACGTCATGTAAAAGGTGATGCTTTTTCGTCGAGAAGCAAAAAGTTAAGAGAAAGTACCTGCGGAGGGATTTAGTGTGGGAATTATTAGGCTAAGGAGACTGCCGGTACAATAAGGTGTGCTTTGGTTTGAATGTACAATTGCATACAAAGAAAGGAGTTCACCTGACAAGCAAGGATACAATTAAGTGAATATCAGCTTTAACAATGTTGTGATATTGTTACATAGTCGCTTCGGCCAAAGGCTTGACATTGTTAAGCATCAAGAGCTGTTCCTTTAAGTCAACAATACAGTTGTATACATTGTTGGCAACCGGGGCTCAATTAAATAATTAGGAGTGGTCAAACTTATAAAATGTCATACGTAAATCCTAAGAGGAAATTTAAGAGTGGGGAATTAAAGAACCAGTAGGGAAATTTTCCCACAGGAAAGTAGGGATGGGGGAGGGGTATTGGGGAGGGGTGGCGACAGGGATTCTAGGGGAGAACAGGGGGGACCAAAGAGGCAGCAGGGGAAAAATTTGACCACCCAATAGGGAAGGGAGCCCCCAATTCATGCTGCCAAGTAAAGTTTTTCGCTCGCACATGTGGGAATCAGTTATGCCGGCGTATGTACCGGTACAGCTAGTTGACTTTATTCCACCCACCCACACCCTGTGCAGTACAGCAGTAGTACTTTGGAACTGTACTTGGGGCCGCCACATGCATTAGGCCAATATTTATGTGACTCGACCTACATTCAAATTATTAGGCCTATAAATTTGCTTTATTTTTACCTGGGAAAATCGTGTAATAAGACAAAATGCAAAAATTTGATTGGTTAGGTATTCAGGCCGAGGAATGGATAAACCTTTAGTTTTTTTTTAGCATACACAAAACTCTTGAGATTGTAAAAAGATTAAAAAGTAAGTCGTGGGCCTACGAAGCAGTGTAAGCAGACTTCAACAAACTTTACGTAAAACATTTTTTTTTCCAGATCTACTGTTGCTGGTTTTAAATTTTAACAAAACGCATCCTTGTGGTAGGCCTTACATAGGCCTAATTTATTACTTATGTGAACTGTATAATTATGTACAGTGAAACCTCTTTATCACAATGTCCAAAGTAAGGCTGTGCCGTTACCACTTTTCCCGATACCGGTGCCCGTTTACCCGGTTCCGGTCCCACTACCGATGCTATTGGTCATTGGCCGATACTGTGCCGATGCCGATACCAAGCCGATGCCAATGCCAGGGGTCGAATTTCCAAATTTTGAGCCGGGTGCAAATTTGCATCCCAAATCTGTTACTGGGGTGCAAAAAAATTATTTGGAGTGCAAAACCAAAATGTAAACCAGCACTGTTGTCTCCTATTTTTATAGCCATAGAAAATTCAAACATTCAGGATCTCCGGAATATCTACTGTTTTCCTGCATTTTGCTTAAAACTGACTAATTTCGCTATTTAACTGAAAAACCTATACACATAGTTTAATCAAAAGTAGTAAAAAATGGAGTTTAACTTCTTTGAAATGAATGGTGCACAGGAAATCTAATTCCAAGCTGTTTAAAATGCCGCAAACTGCAAGTCTGTAGCTTGTGCGGTTCAAAAAGTTATTGACAATTCAACTTTGGTGTGCAATTTTGCACTCCAAGAGTTGCTTCTGGAGTGCAAAGTGCGATTTTGGAGTGCAGTTTGTCCCTGTGCATGCGAATATTTCGATCCCTGCAATGCCGATGTCAAATAATAACTTGATAATGATTACAGAACGTGTTCATACGTCAGTAATTTAATGGTGTAACAAATGTAACACTTTAACAAAGGAATTGTTCGCTAAAACTTTATACCTCAACAAGATTAAATCCTTGCAGAATATGTATTTAAATGGTGCTTAATTCTTAGTAGCGTTAGGAACAATATGCCACAATATTGATGTGCGAAAATGCAGATTCTGGAAAAAAAGCCGATGCCGGTACTTTTTCCGATACTTGTTAACCCGGTGCCGGTCCGATACCGATACCAGTGGTACCTGCAGCCGGTCCCAGTACCAGTATTGGTTAGGGATAGACCAATATTAATATCGGTATCGGTATTTACAGATATTATCGGTATTTTTTGTGTATCGGTATCGGATCTGTATCGGTGTTTATTTACCGATATTTTAGCCGATACGACCAACTTCTGTGCATGCTAGCTACTCTACCTAGCTTGTGAGAAACCTTTCCTGCATAGCATCGCTTGTATCCCATGACGTCATCTGTGCAGCAGCTTAGTGAATTCAACGTGTGTGCATTGCCAGAATCAGGGCAGGGCTTCTTGGGATTAGGCCTATCTGCAGTGTACCCTGGGTTTTTTTTTTACAGTCGAAGGTACACTTCCGGATCTGCCACCACTGAGAAAAAAAAATTAGAAATTTAATTTTCTTGCACACCAGTTTCATAATGATGAAGTATGCGTTTGACTTTCTGACCTATTAACTTTTTTTTTAAGAATCGGTATCGGTATATCTGTATCGGTGTATCGGATCTGTATCGGATCGGCATGTGAGGGGAAAATCGGTATCGGATCGGATCGGTATTTTTCTGTATCGGTCGATCCCTAGTATTGGTACCTGCACAGCCTTAGTCCAAAGGTCTTTCGAAGTAGACTGTTATATCAGGTTTATCGTTATAAACAATCACTTTTGCATGCACTGTTGCTTGAAGAGCTTCGAAAATAGCATTGTTATAACAGGTTTATTGTTACAACAAGGTTTAACTGTATATATATTTTGGTTTGAATTCTTAAATAATATGCCATTAAGTAACTACAATTTTCCAAACCTCTGTCGGTTCCACTTAGTTTGATTTGCATAATCCGAGTTGTACTATATTTCGTTTTAAATTAATACATTCATGATGTGACTGAAGATAAAAATTCTCACCCAACTCAAACATTAAAGGTTTACAGGACCTTGGTCGAATATACTTAAAAATATAGTAGGCTGAAATCAAGGCTTGTAAGTGATGAGAAATTGTGTCTTCATTTGTCGTCAATTGCCTAGTTGCTGCCCACATTCTTGTAAATGCGCAAATCAAATCTAAAAATCTGATCAAATCGGATCACATCTGCAATAATTCACGAAAACTGTACTGCTTCCGTTCCATAATTTTCTTTTAATTGCTTACATCGCTGTACCACGCATTTTTCGGTGGCTTCGTTTTGCAGTGTCTAGTTCTGGTCAGAACACATGCTTCTACGATTTTCTCTAGACTGGCTCCCTTCTTGCCAGGAGTGCACATCCGATAAGCTGCATGGCGGCTGTTCGTGTCCACCAATAGTGTCTTTTCCAGGTGAATGCGCTCAGTGATGAGCTAAGAAAGAAAAAAAAATAAATGTGGTTTCAGAAGTACAAAGCTGCTAGTATTTATAGCTTGTTTACAATAATAAATTGTTTGAATGCCAACTTCTTTGCGTTTTGCAGGTAAACTAGTGAAGCTCTGTGTTAAGCCTTTAATTATCCTTTATTTTGCGTTATTAACTCTCCCACAGGTTTAGGACTAGGGTTGTAAGTCCGGAAATATTCACGGAAAAATTAGAAAAATTGAAATATTTCCGAGGCACGCCGGAAAAATTGGAAAAATAAAGAATAAAATGCCGTTTAAACATTTCTTTTAAAACTTTTCTTTTACAACTCTTTGAAGCAACACTACTGAATCTGAAAAGTGCCCTTGAACTTTTTCTGTTACAAATCTTTGAAGCAACATCACTTAATCAGAAAAGTTACATTGCCAAATCCCAAACATTCAGGCAAGCTCCTTTACATCTCTCATAACCTAAAACTTTTAAGAACCAGTGAAAGTAATCATGAGCAAGCGGACTCGCTAAGTAAAGTAACCAAGCATACTACTACAACAAGTACAAGTACTACAAATGCAGCAACAGCAAGTGCCAATGTAGCTGATGCTGGTCCAGCTGCTGGCCCCAGCACCAGCAGTAGCGTAAGTACTACAAAAATTACAAATACAACCCATGGCGATATCCATGATGAACTTGATGACCTGAAGAGTTCTAACGTTAGTAGTACTTAATGCACGGTGGTAACGTCACGCTAATGCATCCCTATGCTAAACGTGTAGTCGTTATATACTGTTAATCTGAAAACCCACACACGTCTCAGTGGGTTAATTTTGATAACCCACACTTTTTTGATAATATAACACTTTTTACGGGGGTCTACACAACCCCTGCTCCACCATGTGCCATATGACCCGACTTTGCAAAATTACAATACACAACACAAATGCAACCAGCATAAACAGGCATATTTACAACCTGCGACACATTTCTTTCTAGCCTAACACGAAAAAGAAAAAAAAAATCGTGTACTATGCTAGACCCCCAACCACGGAGGAATGACCCAACACTCTTTCGTTCTGACGGTACGAAAACTAGGCTACTGACACTTTGAAATACAACTAAAAACCTACGAGACTCAAGCGAATAGCGCATTTTATATACTTGTCTTATTTAAACTATTGAAATAGAAAAAAATACAGTTTTACCTTAAACACAAACATCGGCATTACGCAGCGTTTCTTCTCTTCGGTCGGCCTTCAGACACAGAAAGCTTCCAACCCCGTTTCTAAGACGGAACTTCCGTTCAGGAATTTACATAAATCGCATGTAAAAAAAATAGTAAATTCTTGAAACAAGTCTTTAAAAAACTCTAATAACACGATAAATTAGCTCGACGTCACGCCTTGACATTAAAATACATATCCGTGAGTCCTAGTCGATTTAACGGTTATAATTTCTCTTGAGCTCGAAACGGCTAGTCCACTATCTCGGGGCTGGAGGGAAAAACTCGTGGGCTCGTTTTTCCCTCCACCCCCTCGATAGTGGACTAGCCATTTCTCGCTTGCGAGAAATTATAGCCGTTAAATCGACTAGGACTCGCGGATATCTCTTACTTAATTGGTCTAAATTGTCAAAGCAGTTAATTTTGCCAAACTCTATTTTTTAAGAGTGTGTAGAATGCGTAAGTGTAAGCGACAGCAGTAGCGATAGCGAAACATCCATGTGAAATAATAAAACTAACCAGCAATAAGATGAAGATGATAATAATAATAATAATAATAATAATAATAATAAGTTTAACCACACAACAGTGGTTAGGAAAATGGAAGGGCACATACAACCACTGACACCAGTCCTATTCTAACTTCCATATATAATGGGAAACTATTGCTGTCATTGCAACACCAACACTAATAAGTTCTACGTAAAAATTTGGCGAAAGACAGCGATTTTAACCCATGTTTGAAGGCAGCGACGGTGTTAGACGCAACAATCCCCTCAGTGAGGGAATTCCAAGCCGGCACAACCCGAAGAGAGAAAAAATATCTACGGCAGTCCAGGTTGGATCCCAAAAGGCGTCGCTTAAGTGAGTGTCCCCTAGTCGATGCCACATTATTAAGCTCAAACAATGGGATATCTACGGTGACGAAACCCCTCAAAATTTTGAAAGTCAGGACCAAATCAGCAATTAATCTGCGAAGTTCCAATGGCTCCAAGTCGAGTTTCCTTAATCGTTCATTCGAAGGAAGCTTCCGTATAGTGGTAATACTTCTTGTGAACCTTCGCTGGACTGCACTGCACTGCACTGTGACTGAGGTTGGCGCTAATGACCAAGTTGTCGACGCGCCATTAAGCCTCATTCCCCCCCCCCCCTTCGCTGGACAGACTCCATCCTGTCAATATCCATCAGCAAGTACGGGGACCACACTGGGCTGGCATACTCCAGCAAAGGTCGCACGAATGATGAATACGATGGCTCAAAACTTACCTTTTTTATTACTCTTGTCTTATCACAAAGTTGTTTGTGAACCAAAATTATTATTGAAAAATACAAAAAAGATAATTTCTTACACTTGTTTTCAATTGTTCCAATTTTCCGAAATTTTTTGGAAAAATGTCTGAATATTTCCGAGAATTTTATTTTTCCGGAAAAATTACAACGCTATTTAGGACACTGCTTTTTTTTCTTTCTGCAAAGTCATGATAACACCCTCCTCCTTTTTTTTTTCGCAGTATTTGCCCAGAATGGGTTAACAATGTGATATACAGTGTAGCATTAGTTTTTAGCAAGTAAAATCACATGCTAAAACCCAATGATAAAAAAGCATGGTCAAAAAGGAAAAAAAAGCATTGTGAAGGTATTGTGGTATGATGGGAGCTCAGTAATTAAAAAGGATTGTCAAAAAAGAAAAACAAATATCATTGGGATTTGGGAATGCTTCGTATCTCACTGGTACTGTCTTCTAACAGTTGTGTATTTTATTTCAGTGGTGTTTCCACAACGATAGATCCGTTTTGGGATATTTCCTTAGACTTAGGCCCTAGCCATGTTGTCAATGCCACAGGAGGTAAGTATTTTAAAGGTAATAAAGTAAGGCAATACCAAACCTGGGCAACTGATCCTATTCTCGCAAGCAAAACATAATTGGTAAAGCTTGGTGTGCCGAAAATCTTGTCAAGTTAACCAAGCCGTATTGCTGCCAGTGTCGGCTTTTTATTGTTGGGAGTTGGGACATAATGTTGGACCATGATACTACACATATTTCAAACGTACATTTATTAAAGAAAAAAAGGAACGCAGGGAAATGAGGACCACTTCTGGATTTAAAATAGCATTATTTCTCTTTGATAAAAAAAATTTGATTCAGAAGTTTGGACGACAATTCTTAAAGGTTTCTAAAACCACATTTAACTTTAGATACTTGCAAATCAAAATTTATATATACAATAAACAAACCTGCATGATAAAATGAAAGCAATGATTCTCACCCAACTGGCATTTTTGAGTTGCATACTGCGTCCCGTTGCACTTAAACTGCCTCAGGAGGTGTTTAAAAATGACGATGAAAAAAGGATGAAAGGTTAAAGTGAAGTATGAACCAGCACTAGATTTTACAAACACAAGTGATCAGCGCTAGCTTCTCAATGGTTTTTTGCCTAATTGCTTTTCGGCTGTTCCTGTGCTTCATGGGAAACAAAAGTTGGTGGTGATCCTGGCTGGGTTATGGCAGGTCTTGACCTAGTTATCTGAAGTAGTTGATCATGCTCAATATCGTAAATATTAATGCTTCTATTGCTCAAAACAAATTAAAAACTCATAAGAAGGTTCAACTTCATTGGTTCCCCACAGTGTCGCGCTCTACTGATTCATAGTAGGCTCTTCCGCACTAAGCTTTCACAATCGTCTGAGCATCCGATTCAATTCAATCCCACTCTTACCTCCACCGAAAGACCCCAGGTGACAAGCATTTGTTGTGTAGGGAATGTTGAAATTGCCATTTTCTCAATGATCCTTGTGCTGCTATCTGTTTGTCCTGCTCCGGCATAATCATAAAAAACCATTAACGTGTGTCAGGCATCGCGAAAAACCAATCTTCGTGCTGTTTTAGAGGCACATAGGCTATCTAATCTTCAGGCAATGTTAATTGTTAATCAAGGTGAACTCGTTGGTCGAAATATAGCATAATGGCTGCGATTACATTGAGAGTTACAGTGTGATGTTACTAGTATTTTTATTTCTTTGTCACCTGAAGAAGATAGCAGGAGAAGTTTTTTACAACAATTTTTTCAAAGCTGGCGAAAATTTGTGAAAATTGTGGACTGGTTTTTGCTATTTTGAGAGGCACGTAAAGTATGGCGTCTGCTGTGGAATGTGAACTCGTTGGTGATTTTCCCTCCTGTGTGCAGAATTCCCCGTCTGTGTATTTAAATTTAACGTTACCTTCCAAGCGGTCAACACTCCGTTCCCGAACGCGAGTCATTTACTCTGCCTGTTTCAGCTGTAAATCAACCTAGCCTTGACTCCGATATTCCTGCTGGTGTAAAAAAATTTATTAGCATGACTCTTGGCAAACTTTTGGGGGAAGTGTTGGCTTTACAAATCAAGCTGCCTGAATCTGTACAGGTAATTGTGAAGCATACAATGGCCGAAGAAGAAGCTGCCAAAATGGCGATCACAAATTTAGTTGCAGTCTGCCTCGATGCACCCACCACATATACTCTCCCGCTGAGGTGTCTCCAACTTTCTCAAGCTCCTTCTCCATCTCATGTTTTTCTTCAGAGCTCGTATATTTCACACCAGGATCTTCTCGATGTTGACTTAACCCTATATACGCGTTGCGCCCGAAATCGGGCGTGCAGTATTGTTGCAGAACACGCGTTGAGCCCGATATCGGGCTGCTGATGACGTCTGAACAAGGCAGCTCGTGATTCGCTAGTACTGCTTCTTAATGTGAAATAAACAAAGGACTTGGCCAATAGACTATCATCTAACAAATCAGCATTAGATAACATCAAGAAGACGAACCAATCCCGTCGTATTATTTCAATTTTCGCGCCGTACTCTCATTCTCAAGGGGCAGCAATTTGCGAGCCATTCACGATGTTGTTGTTGGCGTTATCGTCTAAGAGAATTGCGCCCAAGCGATGTGGATTATTACGTATGGGCTGACGATTCAAACAGTAAAAAAGGATTAAGTGATAACAGCTGTAACATAAAACCATTGTTGGACTGGCTGAGCAAAAGTAACAAAAGTGAATTGTAATACGGAACTGTAGTGTTAGACCATGCAGTAGGAGGCTGTCCAAAACAGCGGCGGGCGGCGGCGGAGAAGTGATCGCCCTCCCGTCTTACAACAATCGTACGTGGAAGTAGAAGTACATTCATGCCGGCTACCGCTAAACTAGTGACTGATCGATTTGTTTGCAAGCTACAACAATGACAAGGTAAAGAGAAAATACTTTTATATTTATTATTTAGGCCGTTGATGTGTCACACTTTGTTTAAATGTTAGGATTTATTTACAACAGCGTACAGCGTTCATCTTTCCCGTACGAGTATTGTTGGGAAGCCAACATCACTGATATTGCTGTCACAAAATAAATGCGCGCAGCAGGGTAGAGCACATGGTAAAAAATCAGCGTATATAGGGTTAAGAGCATCGATTTCAGCTTCTTCCCCTTCTTCGTATAGGTCTCGAAGCCCTTTTCCTTTAAGATACGTTGCACTTGTTCGCTCACGCCTTTCACGAAGTGAAGTCGAATTCTGGTTGTCCCTGGGTGCGAGGCAGTTTACGTCGGAGAAACACGAAATGGAATCTACACTCGAGTGAAACAACACATGGCTGATGTAAGAAATGAGTATGAAGCAAACAGCATCGCCACCCACCACATGAATACTGAGCACAAATTCGATTGGGACCAAACTACTACCCTACTAGTGTCTAATAGTAAAAGAAATCTACATTTAAGAGGACTTCAGTCGTTGGCGATTCAACATTGTGTGACTAACGGACAACCTCTCATGAATCTACAAGGGCCGTCAAACCCTAACATCAAGTTCCTCATTAGCAAAGAGTTGGGAGCAAACCTCTCGCGCAAGTGGAACCATACATGCGCAGTGCAGACGGCATGCGTTAAATACAGCGAGCAACGGTTTCCATGCAGTTTGAAAAACCCAAGCACTCGTGGCAATGTGAAACAGAAGCAAGTACAAGAAAGGAAGCCTGAAGAAGATAGGAGAGACCGAATATAACACCACTCGGACTATTAGGCCTTTCGAAAATTTGCAAAATACTGAATGTATTTTTGTTGTTTGAATTTGCGCGATAAATTAGTGATCTATTGATATGAAACATTCAAAGTAGAAATGGTTCATTTTTTCGCTTTAATTTGTTTGTCTTATTTATAAGATATCTCGTCACATTTGGTGCGTACTTCACATCCTTCAGAGCAATGAGTTGCGTTCCTCTTCCTGTGGAAACATTGACGCTTGCATTACCAATACCCCAAATCTTGAATGTGCCTTCAACTAGCGCTGCTGGGTTACCGTTTACTTGACCAAAAGTCATAAACCAGTCTCTGTTGTTGCAAAAATGATGAGCACTGCCAGATCAAGCAGCCAGTATGCTTTCGTTGTCGCAGCAACATTTGCTTCCACAAAGTAAGCATGGCCATCATCTTCTCTTCTATCTTTTCCTTCCCACCACAGATGGTTGGTGGTATTTGGATAATCACGTGCTTTACCACAGGAAAAGCATATGTTACTTTTCTTCCTGTCTTCTGACGAAATGGATTCTAGGTTCTTCCTCATCGTCTGTTGCGACAACCACCCCTATCCACTTGGCTCTCATTTCTAGGTTATCGGTTGTACCCAACGACGCAGCGTATACCTCGTCACTAACATGTAGTAGACTTTCGGTTGTCTGGTCCTGTCGCTCAAATTCGATCAACAGGCGTTCTTTAATAATCGTGTTCAAATTCGTCGTCTTCTTAGACATACTACTGAATCCCATTCGCTTAGTAAACCACAAATCATTTGGCTCTTCTTTTTCAATAGTCTTACCAGCATACTCCAAATCGGTTACTACATTCTGAATCGTCGCTGAATATTTCGCCATGGATTCACCTGTTTGCATTCTCATCAGAACAAACTCCTAGGATGCCCGATGCATTCACGGGACTTGGGTTCAAACACTGCACTCAATGCTTTCCATACGTCTTTTGTGGTTAAGCAAGCGTTGATCTAATTCTTCAAATCGACATTAATTACTAATGAATTGTTGCTAATGCCCTGTATCTGTATTGTCTCTTTGAACCTAGTCGAGCTTCTTCCTCTTCTGGTTAGGGTGCGACTTCAAAATTCTTGCTGTCTACAAATCCATACATCCCGTGTTGTTTCCAAAACCTTCATGTCAAAAAAACCATGAACAATATCGGCTTGACACGTCACCTTCATTCATCTTGATAGTGTTTTTGTAAAGTCGAGTATTGTCTATACATACATTAATGTTCCACGAAATTCACATTTGCATTGCCTTTCTCTCATGTTTTGAGTGTGGATAGGTAGTCTATGGTATAACACATAAAATTTATGCCATACTCACTACAGTGAAATATTTTCTCCCCCGTGTGTTGAACAAACTATGTTGTGTGCCTGCATAATGCATAAAGGCTGTTCCACATTCAGCATCAGTTAAATGTTTTCTTCTGAAATTATGTGTATTCAGTGTTGTGTGCCTGCATTACTTATGTAGGCTTGCCCACAATCAGTACATTTAAATGCTTTCTCCCTAGGATGTCTGCACATTTAGTATTTGTGTAGTGTGTGCCAGGTAAAACTTAATGGTCTCCCGCACTCGCTACTGTGAAATAGTTTCTCTCCAGCGTGTGTGCGAATACAGTGCAACATACATTCATACACTCTACCACAGTCATACACATGGTGGTTTCTCACTGGCTTGTCTCCACTACAACATAAACACACTATTAGCTTACTACAGTGTAGTTATTGTACACTTCTGAAACAAATTGCTCATTAATGTCTAAGGTTGTGCCAATTAATCTTTTAAATGGTGATGGTCTTCGTAACGATTACCTAAACGTTTAGTAATTTTCGTTGAATCCAAACTGAACCTCTTTTAAAGTATTGTTCAATTTTACTTTTGAAAATAATTTCTGACAGCAATATTATGAACACTACCTTTCACATAGTAAAGCCACACTTCAAACGGAAACTGAATAACCAATCCTTTTAAGTTATCCTGGACCGCTTTGACCTTCCAGATATTGTTTGATTTACGAAGTACTCAAGGTACCCTAAAGCTATGAAGACAATATTCTTATTTGTAGCGTTTATCACATTTTACACTGTTATCAATATTTTCCAAGCTGCGGCAGTTTATAAACCGCGACCACAAAATTTAATGCATGAATTCCAAGTTTCAGTAAACATTATGGGCTACTGCTTTCTTCGCCGCGTTCGAAAGCTGGGAATCCCAGATTCCTTGCCTGCAATGAATGACGTCATAAACTTCTACATGACTGCCTTTATTCCTCACGTAAACTGCTTCATTTTTACGTCCGTTTCGAAACTCCTTTAGTATCGCGAGCTCCATTTGGTTCTCCCTTGAATACATTGGGGCCCCAGCTTCAAGTGACGTCACGCCATGCGAGTTTTCGGACGAACGATAAAAATGGTCTGAACACGAAAGTGTTGAACTTTCAAACAAATTTTGGGGACCTGGTGATAAACGTTTAGCCAATTACCGTAAATCGCCTAATAAACGCCCTGGCTTTGCTAACGTCCACCCCCCCCTCCCCAAAAAAAATACCTTAAGGTCACAAATTGTCAACCCCCCCCACCACCATAGTTTTTCTTTTAGTCAATCATGAAACTGACTAAAAGCTTCAAACGTTTAAAGAAAGCAACGTATTATCCCTTTAAATCTTGGTTGTTCTGCAGCAAAATTAACGAAAAGATTCATAAATTTAACGAAATCAACATTTAAAGGAATACTAAACCCTCCAACAATTAATTTTTTTATGGATAGTTTAGATACTGGAATTAATGTTAACAGTCATCCGACCACCTGATTTAAGCAGACGATGCACAGGCTCTGTAGAAAATCCCGTTTAAGCGACGCGTCGTGACGTCAAGACTTTTAAGGCGCCTTTCATCTGTCTGCATGACCTGCGCGTTCACCAGAAACAAAACAGCATCGCCTGGGACGTTGTTTCCGGTTAGCTCGTTCGCCGCTAAAAAATCATGCCGTCGTGCATAGCGAAGGAGTGTAAAAGTTAGTCAAACCACAAAATAAGTTTGTTCAGCTTACTGAATGCCGAAAAAGATTTCACCCAGCTGCGGAAGTGGTTGGATGTTACTGGAAACAGTGGTGTTACACGTTCAAACTGATAAAGCTACAACGAATTGACAGCGTCAGCCTTGTTGGTAGCCAGGTTTGTCTACACGCAGAAACTAGGTCGCGCGCGCTGCACGATGGGAAGGGATGCGCTCCCCATTTCCCTTAAATGTTTTGACGTCACGCTGCGTCACGAAACCTCCATAGTCGCGAGCTCTCGTAGTGTTACGTTTGGTTAGGTGTCTTAAAAAACGCAGTTATTTTAATTTATTACGACGCAAGTTAGAAGGCAAGCGACATTTCATAAGTTTTGAAGGGGTTTTTAGAGTCTTAGCAATCATTAAAAAAGTTAGAAAAGTGAGGGTTTAGTATTCCTTTAATTCAACACGATTCACGGCAGCATTTGTAATCGCGGAAAAGTCGGCAATATTAGGCCTACGCGATCGATCACTGATGGGCGTAATATGGATTTTGTCTAGTGAAAACGCTATACCTTTTTCTCATTTATTCTCAAATATAATTTATTAAATCGTCCTCCTTCCAATATCTAACATAATTCAAAGTTAAAACTAATTTTTAACCATCACAAACCTTCAAAACAGACACGCGATTCACGACCGGAAAACGCCAACCGGAGTAACATCATAACGGACACGGTGGACCGGATGTTTCAAGCACTTACACATTCTGGATGCGTCCACTACTGGGGCTCCACGAGTCCACACCTACGCGTCCATTTCCGCCGTAACTTCCGTCTTGGACGACAATATACAGGGTGGTCCACAAAAAACTGGTGACCCAACATTTTCTAAGTCCAACTTTTCTAGTTAGCACCCTTCGGAACCAGGAGAGGACAGAAATAAAATCTAATGAAACGAAGATTTCTGTCCTCTCCTGATTCTGAGGGGTGCTAACTAGAAAAGTTGGACTTACAAAATGTTGGGTCGTCAGTTTTTTGTGGACCACCCTGTATAACTCTATGGTGATAAATGTCAACGCACGCGTTTCCCAGTGGTGAATCGCGTTGTCTGTGTTGAAGGGTACAAATTAGTTTTAACTTTGAATTATGTTAGATATTGGAAGGAGGACGATCTAATAAACTAAATTTGAGAATAAATGGGAAAAAGGTAAAGCGTTTTCACTAGATTGAATCCGTATTAAGCACACCAATGATCGATCGCATATGCCTAATATTGCCGACTTTTCCGCAATTACAAATGCTCCCGTGAAGCGTGCTGATGGTTAGAAATTAATTTTAACTTTGAATTAGGTTAGATATTTGAAGGAGAACGATCTAATACACTAAATTTATGAATAAATGAGAATAAAACCAGTGTGTTAATGCTAGATTGAACCCAGATCACGCACGTGAATAATCAACTTTTCCATGATGAATTTTGGCCTAAACGACCACCCAAAAACATACGTTCAGGTTAGAAATGCTATGTTAACGCCCCTCCAGTTTTTTATCGAATTATTTTAGCTGCCCATGGGCGTTTAATGGGCGATTTACGGTAATCTGAATTTTAAAACCCTAATATGCCCAATTGCTTGCATATACATTGCACGCATCACGTTCGCTACATTTGTTTGGTTATCTCCACAATAATGTTACTGTCACTCACCTGACAAACAAACCTCACCGAGTCTCACTCGTGCTTAATAATTCCCCAAAGTGCCTTACCACGTTCTGTGCAGGAAATATGCTGGCCTCTATGCATTTACACATTACTGCATTCTTCGCAGGCAGGAGGTTACTCTTGCGTGTCATGCGTTTCTCCTGTGTGACGGTGAGTTCTCTCTGGGAGTTATCTGGGGGTATGCTGTGGGGGCATGCTGGGCCCAAAGCCATGTTTTGCGTGGGTTTACAATCACTGTTGTGGGGTGGACCATAAACCCATAACTAAACCACATTAAGCCATTAATTCTCTATCGCCCTCCCAATCCTCTCTCCCCCCCCCCCCCCATAAACCCACGACCGTAATTCAGCAAAGTGGAATCTCTAGGTAACTACTACAGCATATTCAGAACCTCCGAGTTAAACCAATACACATACGGCACCTTCTCGTTTGTGGTATGCAAATTCATTACTTCAACTAGTAGGGTTAAAGCTTCCTACCAGTTTGGAAAATACCAGTGTAATTGTCTCGTTACAATTAAATACACTTGTTGACTTGTTTGTTACTTATCAGTACAGCCCAGATATACATTAGTTGCTTGTCATATCGTTTGTCAGTCTCAGAATAAATCATATGGGGCAGATGCAGAACCATGTGCGTTTGCCTCCTTACGGGCACAGCAAGATAAGGAGTGTGGAAGATCCCTCTTCTAAAGGTCATCGTCCCCAGTGGGTCCAAGGCCAACCGAGCTTCAAGCTTTGGAGGGTGAGCATAACCTGTCATCTTGGTATGTTTACACCAACAAATCCATTGTCATCAAGGCCTTAAAACCGGTGGTGGACCCAGAAAGTGGTGAACATGCGTTCAGTGCCCAATCCGAGCCCTAAGAAACTATCTGGAAAGACCCAATATCCTTGTCTTCATCCACTAATCAGGAGAAAACTACTCCTTGAAGCCCCCTGTGGAAAAGAACTCTCGGGTTCCTTCTTCTACATGTGTTCCCCCTGTGAAAATTGTTTTTTGGATATGAGATGTCATAAATTGTGTCTGCGACATTGCGCCCAATTATATGGACCCTGCACCTGTAGTAAGGGTGCATGAGGTCAGAGCGTTGCCCGCGTCGTGGGCATTTGCCTCTGGCATACCCTTGGATGAGATTAAATCGCCTGCAACTGGCACCATAAGACAACTTTCATCAGTCATTGCCTTTGGGACGTTGACGGAACTGTTGGTGGTGCCAGAATTCACGGGCACGTAATGGTCTGCAGCAGCGTGGGCCGAAAGTAATTCCCACTGTTGCGCCTTCTTCACACAAAAAGTATTTATGTTCAAGGAACGTCCCTTTCATTAATAAAAATTGGTATTGAATTGAAAGGTTCTTTTGAACAATTGGTTCAGGGTTCAGCTGGCCTGCCTCCTTTTGGACAAAGCTAGGATAGATCTAAAGGTAGTACTTTTGGATGAAAGTGAATACGAAAATTTGAGAAATAAAATGAATACTCACCTTTAGAGAACCTACCCACATGTCCAACTTTCGTTGACCCATAAAGTTCTAACAATGATTGTGAAGGGTAAGTGTGGAAGGGCCTACTAGGAATCAGTAGAGCATCACATTGCTTGGAGCCAATGAACCTTCTTAAAGTGATATTTGTTTTGAGCAATGAAGAATTAATATTTACAAATTATTACAATATTAAGCATAAATCTGAAGGTGAGTATTTTGGAGAAATTATTGTAAAACCAAGCCAATTAATGTAAAAACAAAAACAATAGGAAAATAAACAGTATTCAAGCACATGATTTTTTTTTAGACCTGCACTGTCCACACACTCTGGAGGACCAAAGCATTTTTTTTGTTGATTTCATTGTTTGACACTAAAATTAGTTAGAGAAACATTTATGTGAGTAATTTCGTTGCTGCATTTTTAGTAAGCAAGAGTAAGACTTCTATTTTAAAAATATCTTCACCAATACCTTCTACAAATTTTTGATAGTTATCTGGAGATCTTGACTGTCTTCATCAGGCAATAACAGAAAATTCACGTCGCTGTGTCGTTAGGCCATGCAAAAAAAAATTGTTTGGTTTAGGGGCGAGGTAGCAAATTGAAGCACCAGGCAACCAAGCATTTTGTTTTATTTAACTGACAACATTTCTTTGACATTTATAAGGACATATAATTTCTGCGATAATATTAGACCCAAGTTTTGTTGCAGGAATTTGGAACAATTTTGCGGTGATGGATATGGTGGCTGAATTCGATAACAGCAGCCCAGTGACTCGTACACTGACAAAATTTATGATAACAAAAATAAATTCCAACGGAGCACACAAATATGGGTGCACAATTGCAGCCCAACTTTGTAACATAAATACGCACCACGTATGTGGCTGATGATGATCGACTGCTCATCGACTTACAGCAGCATTGTGCCAACAGCAATGTTTGTGCCGATTCGCCCGAGTATTGCTTCAGTGATAATCGGAATTTCGTTCCAGTATCTAGTTGTCTATTATGCAGGCTTGTTTTTCATTACCGAATATCTTGTATTAAAAGCCCAGTTGATGCTAAAGCCCACCCCCTAAAATGATGTAAAGTCAAAATCATGAAATAGTGGAGTTAAAGCTCACCCCTCAAATTGTCGTTTATTTACGAAAAATTACCTAAAAGTTATATGATGTGAATAAAGATAGTACTGCTTGCTATGTTTACTGTCCCCTTCTCCCTCCCTTTAGTAATAGTGGACTCTTCCTTTAGCTCCTAGCACCTGCACAAGGCATCTCTCACCTAAGCATCCTCCCTTCTTCACAGCATTTAAAAGGATGTAAAAATTGGTCTTTCAGAGATCGTTCAAAAGCTTCGCATTTTCTGTAATAGATGTCCAGAAAGGTTAGAAAATTGATAATGCTTGATTTAAAGCCCACGTCCCTATTTTTAACTTTGCTTAACTGCATAAGCCAATGGGCGTTTAATCCATGATTTACGGTAAATTTATTTCGTGAACAATAAAGCAATTTTGCAGTAAATTGTGCGCTATTTTGGGGAATTTGTGGCATTTTGTGACATTTACTGAATTTTGCGACAATTAAATGAGTGTTTTTGCTTCAATTAGTGAATGTTTACCTACCACTTCAAAAATAATTGTTATAACTCATTTTTTAGAGTAACGTTGCGAAATTTGCGATTTCAGAAAATCGCAGAAATTACATGTCCTTAGACATTTACCTAGCCCAAAGCCGAAAGAGTATGCATTTAGCCTAAAAAAGTATATTATTCTGCTAATATGTTATTTATGTCATCTAGTATTAAAAATATTTTATTTTTTGCCAAATAACGTCTTAGTGGTTTGAACTAAAGGTTTGAAATTTGCACCATTGTAAAGCTCGAGCCGGTGAAGATGGTATACTGGAATGTCAAAATTCGGATAAAATATTTTGATCCGCGATAATTTAAGGCACCCGCACGCGCCTGTAAACCAAACAATTAACTTTGTATGGCCTTACCAAGTCATTTTCTGTTATTCCGTGATGAAGATAATCTTCTAAGCCCCATGTCTCCAGTAGGGATGGGTCAGTTTCATTTTTTTTTTTTTACTTCAGTTCCGGTTTTGGTTTTTGCTACCCTCCCCCAACCCAATTTTTCCAGGTTTTTTTTTAACTCTAGCATTACTAGTTTCCAACTCACTCCTGCTTTCGCTTTCAGCAGCGTCATTGACCACGGGCCTGGCTGTGACACCATTTTCCTCTATTATTTTCTTTTTTTTAATCACTAGGAGCTTTGCTGTTATTTAAACACAGAAAATGCTAATTATTTAAAAATTTAAACAACAAATCAATCTTTGATTTTTGTAACACCGTACAAAAAACCGAATCGAAATCCAAATCAGTTTCAGTTTTCAGTAAAAACCTAAATTTTGGTGTTTGTTTCGGTTACCGACCCATCCGTAGTCTCCAGATATCACTGTAGAAATTTGCAGAAAGTACGGTATAGGTGAAGCAAAAAATATCTTAGTCCCTTTTGAAATTGTGCGTGAACTGTGGGAACTAAGTTTCTATAAAGTTGTGTACTAAAAATATTTTCTTTTTAGGTCTGCCACTTTCTTTTGGTCCTGTAGAAAGGGACAAAAAAGGTTGGTGATCAATTTTTTTTGTCTTTATCTGGCGGGGATTGTAAAAAAAATTTAATCTTTTAAGTTTTATTTTTCCTTCCAATTTCTACTTCAATACTCTTCTTTTTATCCGTGTATGCATCGTGAGGAGCTTCTTGTTAATAGCGGAGGAATTTGGTTTCTTACGTGTGAGCAGTAATCGATTGACACCACGTAGGATGGAGGAGTAGGCTACTTTGTTGACTACCGATTACAATGAGGCATTCAAGGGACAAATTATTTGTTTAGAATGCTGTTTTGAAATTGTTTTTACAACATTCAAGATAAAATTGTTTGGGTTGACGTGAAAATTGGGCTGCCAACTACAAGTATGCAACGAATCGAAATATGAAGGGTTTGTTTTTGCAATGGAGACTTTAAACTTGTAAGCGGCTCTTATTACACTAGTTGGTATTTTGCTGGTAGTAATAATGATAATAAAAGGATCAAAATTTACTACAAAGATGCATGAAAGTGCGCAGTGTCTGCAGTTTATTGTTGAATAAAGTAAAATACAGTATTGTATTCCTTTTGATTTGAAATTAATTTAGATTATGCATTCACGGGGCAACTTCTGTGTTGAATAGTCAGTCCCCTCCCCACCCCTTCTCCCCCCCAAAAATCCTTACCCTTCGCAAGCCTTTTTCAGTTTTTAAAATGCTTGTCACCGACGAAAATATGCTGCTTCAGGGGTTAAAAATGTAGGCAGATATATTTGAAAGACAGTTTAAGAAAAGTTCAGCAAACCGCATGTTTTGGTGTACAACTGAGGTGTAGGTTCACATGTTTCTCGACTTGCCATTGGCCAGTAGAGCAAAAATATTTAGTCGCCAATTGAGAATTTTTGTTTTTAAACAGTAGAAGCCAGTAACAATAAAAAAAAGTTCATTCAATCTACATGTGGTGATCCATGAATTTGTCAAAGCTTAAGTTTCTTATAAATTGTCACGTTCATTGGCCTTATAGGTACCCAGCCTTCGAAAACTTGTTAGAAAATAAAAAAATCCTCACATGTAACACTTCTAACTTCCGAAACGAAGAGCTATAGCTTACGATTTTAGGAACATCGGAACACTGACGAGCAACCCTTATAAAATCTGCCAACAAGAAGCGAAATGTTGTTTCAACGTTATTTATCACCCATATCAATCCACCGGGCAAATTGGCTACTAGTATAAATATTTTAATCGCCAACCTGCCCAATTTAATTGCCAACTGGCCAGTGGCCGCTGGAGTTCTGCACCCATAACTGAACGATGAAAAAATGGCGTTGAACTTGACTTAGCCACACTTGAGTGTAAAGTTGCCTTTATTAATATCGCAGAAATCACCAATCCCACCTAGCATATCTGTATTACTTCAACGTTACTGTGTGTCTGCTGACAGCCTTAATGTTCTACAGACAGTTAGTAGCTCAGACTAATTTTTATCGTAATTATTGCTAAAGAAAATACTTAATGCCATTTAAAGAAAGAAAGCGTAGTTTCTTGGGCAAAAAAAAATAATTTTTTTTCCGTGTAGGCAGGCAGCTTTTTTCTAATATTTCCTCCCTCTTCTTCATGTTTGCTTAAGAAAGAACTGCACAATAAAAGCATGACTTTCAGAAAGTGTAACTACTAAGGCTGCTCCGATACCAATACTGGATCGGATCGGTTGCCGATATTCGCGGTATCGGATCGGTATTGGCGACTGTCACGGGAGTATCGATAACTCTGGGATCTTTCGAGATTATGAAACACGGTTCATGGCGTTTTGCTTAGGAAATCATCGAGTATCTTCCTAGCTAGGTTTTAACTGTGGGTTACTATTTAAAAATTTTTATTTTAATAATTATTGGACTTTTGCCGAAAACTCGTTAAACTACATCGTTGGATGAAAAATTGGGGATACAAGTTTGTATATCGGTACTGGCAAAATTTTTAAAACCGTATCGGATCGGTAAAGTTTGTATCGATGTAGCCTTAGTAACTACTAAAGCTGCACCATCTACTTTACGATGCGATACCGATACGGCTTTAAAAATATTGCTGATACCTATACCAGTACTGATATCGAACATTTAATCCTCAAGTGGTGTAGTTTTCTTCAAAGGCCCAATAATTTATTATTAAAATAAAAATTGTTAAAATAGTAGCCAGCTGTTAAAATGTAGCTAGGAGACACTCTGTAAGTGCATAATCCCTTACAACTGTTGTATCTGCTTCGTAGTGTATCATCTGTACTGTATTAAGTATATTGTATATTGCAGTCTCATCCAATTTTTGTTTTTGTATGTAGATTCTTCCAATTCCAATAGTGTAGATGGAGAAACGGAAGATTGTGAACCCACCTCCCTCTTAGACTGTCTAGAAAGGTAAGAATAGTTAAATAAAGTATTGCAAATTTTTTTGTAAGAATATCTATCTCAAAGATTGTGTCTGGTTTGCTTCTGGATATTCTAAAGCTCTGCAATTAAAAATATTTGAAATATTGTGTGTCCTTTAAAAAGACAATAATTATCATGAGTTGTAACAATTTTACGTAACGTAAAAACTTAAGGTTGGTGTTAACCCAAATGTAAGCCTGCGCAAAATCCAACGGTTTATCCTAGTGGGCTTTGCTGGAAAGTAAAATATAACAGTAATGCAGAACACCTGGAGAGAAAGAATTGAGAGAAGGAGTTAATACCTGGAGAGAAGGAATTGAGTTCACGCGGGAAGAAGAAAAGGACGGGAAGCTGGCATTTTTGGACGTGATGTTGAAGAGGAAGAATTGAATACGAACTATATAGGAAGCCAATGTTGACGGAAAGAGGGATTGATTATTGATCGAGGCACCCAAAGGCACAATTGAAGGCGATTGCAAAGAATGAGTTCAGAAGGGTGGCAAGGAATTCGAGTGACAGAGTGACTGAAGATTGGCACATGGAAGAGACAAAAGAAAGGTTTTTGAAACTAGGATACCCAGGCGGACTTTTAAATGAAATGCGAAAGAAAGTGGTCAGTGAGAAAAGGAATAAGAGAGAAACACAGAAGGAGGAAGGAGAGAGAGGGCCGAAAGTGGTTCTCACACATCTTGAAGGGGTTAGTGAACCAATAAAGCGGGTGTTGGACAAGTGCGGCTTTACAACTTACCTAAAAAACACGGATAACATAAAAAAACTGAAAAAAGGAAGGATGAGGAAGAAGAGGGAAAATGAAGGAAGAAGAATTCTGAAGAAGACACAAAAACTGAAGGATGAAGAAATGATGGGAGGAGTGAAGAATGTTCGTGAAGGCGTTTACAAGATACCATGCGGAGACTGCGATGCCGTATATATAGGAGAGACAAGGAAAGGAGTCAGGACGAGAATGGGGCAATACATGGCCAATGTAAGAAACGTGAAGGAAGACAACGGCATTGCAGCTCACTGCATGGAGTCTAAGCATAGTATTGGATGGGAGAAAGCTGAGACGCTGGTGACTTCAAATTCTAAGAATGACAGGCATCTGAGATGCTTAGAATCGATAGCCATACGATTGCATGAAATTGGAGGTGCGTCATTGATGAACATTCAAGGGCCTGCATTTCCCCGGGTTGAAAACATCATTGGAAGGGACCTAAAACAACAGCTTGGCTAACAGTGGAAGTAGCCGAAATTTTGTCAGCCGAAATTTTGTTTCTTAAAAAATTCACTTTTTTTAAACATGGATGTGTTAATGCATAATCTAAATAACATTTAACAGTTTACAGAACGTGTTTTGCTCAATTACCGGCTGAGAAATTAAATCCTAAAGTTTTACGAAATGGCATAAAACGAGGAAAACTCCAAGCATGCAGCAGAGCTACTGCCGATGGCACAAAATTGCTCTACCGTTTATCGCATGCAGGCTGCCTGCGTATTGCAGCGAAGCCCTAGCCTTACTCTACCCGAACAGAAAGTTTGTGACTATAGCCTGCTTAATCGTAAAATCGCCGAAGCGTATACAACTTATTGACCTGTAATCAGCGGTTAATACTTAAGAAATGTATAAACTTTTTAATTCATCGTGAAAGAAGTCCATGGGATCGCTAAAAAATCTATTAAAAACGTGAATCGTGTTGAAAAATCGTAATATTTCACCTAATTTTTCGCTCCGGACATTTCTTTCAATCATCTACAGGTAGGTGGAGCCTTCCTAGAGTGTTTGGACCAATCAAAAGCCTCCTAGCATCTAACATAGGGCGCGATTCACCAATCAAAGGCACCCTTGTTTCTGTAGTTTTGGTATGCCTCTGTAGGCCACACGCCAAGGACTTAAGCCTAACGCGGCAGCCGCTGCTGAATTCACGTTACTATACATAAAAGTGCCCTCAAAAACTATTTGTGAACTTTGCAAATGGATTATCCAGTACAAATATTATTTAGGCTACCACAGTACATCATCACTCGTAGTTAGAAGCAAGATTAGTATTTTTAAACTTAAATTCAAAGCAAGCTGCCCAGTTCGCACACTGGTCAATGCGAGTTTTCCCTTTTTTCCACGCGTGTGACGTCACGAGCTGACATCGCTAGTGGAAGCTTGACAAGCTAGTGAACGCGCTGCCCACGAAATACGGGAGGCTACGAGGAGCGGAAATTACGAATTCGTAGCAGATGATGTTGGCGGTTAGGAATTCGTAGCAGACAATGTATGTGTAAGGAGGCCGATACTTTGTCAAAAGTGCCTGAGGAAGATGGCAGTTTGCCATTGAAAATTCGCAAGACATTGAAAGTGTCTTCGTTGTGAAGTTTAGCGCTAATATTCTCCATAATTCTCGGAATTGTGACTCTAATTTGACGAACTTTCACAGTAATATGACGAGCGTTGTTTTCAATGCAGAACAGTAAAGCAATGTTTTATTACTTTTCCTGCATTGCGAAAAACCTTGATTCAGTGTAGTTACAGAGCGACTGATAGCTCTAAACACGCATTGTAATGTCGCCGTGCTCTTATCCGACAGTTTTTAAATCTTGAAAACGTGCTACTTCAGTTAAGATTTAGATAGTTTAAAATCAATCTAATGAAGTTGCCACTGTGAGTTTTGTTTTTCGATGTAACCATGTCACATATGATTGCTTACTCACCACTGGACTGAAAGCAAACACCATCCTGCCAGGAGCGCTCAATTCGTAAGCATGTGTGCGCCTGTGCGGCAGTTGCTTCGTATCGGCTTGAAATGTGTGTTGGAACTTTCAATGCAGTAATAGAATTTGTACTTTTTATCTTTAGCAGGTTTAATTTGGCAGCCTTATTCCTACGTTATTGTAGCGTTACTTTCCGCCACTAATTAAATTTAGAATGTTGATTGTTATCCAAATATAAGCCTAGCTGAGAAAAGAAAGAGTTATAGTAGTGAGCATTAACCGAATATGAGTTTTTCCCGAGTGTTTTAGATATTAGCAGAAAATGTTTGAAGAAAGATTTGTGAGCCTTTGACCGCCATTGGCATATGCACAGGAACAGTTATTTGCAGAATCCTCTCGACTGTACTTTGCTTGCTGTCCAGGGATTTCTCGCATAGGTCGCATTTTACTGTTGGTGGTAGTTAGTGTAGCTGAATTATAGAAAAACAAGCGTATGTTCTATTACTGAGAGTGAAATTAGAGAAGGAATCATATGTTAAATAGGGATGTGTGAATAGAATAATTTTTAATTCGTGTCGAGCCAATCTGAGCTTGCAGCAGAGAGTTGAGTATCTAGGCGAGTTAGCGTATTTTTGGTTTACATTGATAAAAAATTAAAGTGATTAAGTCAACTTACTCAACTATTTCATCATCAACGGCAAATTTAAATCGTGCACTTGGATCTTCAGGCATAAAAAAAATTTTTTCCATTTGCTAAGCCTGCCAAGTTTAGCGATCCAATACCAAACCGATTTTAAAAATGTTGCTGATACCAGTACCGATATCTAAAATTGTATCCCCATTTTCATCGACGGTGCAGTTTTCTACAAAAGTCCAATAATTATTAAGATAAACATTTTTTATCCACAATTAATCCACAATTAAATCCACAATTAAAACATAAGTAGGGAGATATTGAGTAATTTCCTGAGAAAAATGCCACAAACTGCATGTCGCAATCTCAAACGGTTCTAGAGTTGTCGATAGTTCTGCAAAAGTTGCCAAAACCGATCCGTTTCTGATACTGCAAATATCGGCTGTTGATCTGATCCAGTATCGGTATGGTGCAGCCTTACCATTTACACACTGTGTACATTGGATCGTCGTCTTAGAAGCAGTGGTTGTTGGTTTTATTGCCCTTGTTATGATTGGGCCGGCTGACTTTGGTGCTTTTTGGCCGCTGTGGGTTTGTGGGTGAGGGAAAGAAGAGCCTTAATTTGTCTGAACGTGCCTTTAGTAAGTTTGCATGGTGGTAGACTTGTTGTGGCAGTTGCAAGTGATTCTAGTATAAGCATGTGCACATGGGATCTGTGCATGTGACTTGGTGTCGCAGTTGCCACACACAATTCACCGCAATGCAGCCTAACCAAAGGGGCTTTCAGCCAACCAAAATAAGGCCATCCTTCCCCTCACCCACTAACACATAGCAGCAAAAAGCACCAAACTCGGCCGACCCAATCATAACAAGGGCAATAAAACAATAAAATTCAAAACGAAGATGATCGATGTATGTCGTGCATAAATAGTTTATATATTTTTCTGCCTGAAGAATATCCAAGTGCAGGATTGAAAATTTGCTGCTGATGATTAAACAGTTGGGTGAGTTAACTTTATAACATTTTTATCGTAAAACCTCAATGTAAATTGCCCATTTTTAATCCGGGCTGGGTATAAGTGGTCTACATGCCCATTAAATTTGTTTGCAATGAACGTAATATTATTATTATTATAATTTAGTAATGTTATGTGTGCAAGCTGGGTAGTTGCAACTCTCTATTAAATAAACTGTAGCAGCTTAAAGTTACAATTATGATATTTTGATACCACCATGTATAAAATGCCTATTGTCTTACTTCCAGGTTTACAAGGCCAGAACACTTAGGTAGCTCAGCCAAAATCAAGTGTAGCAATTGCCAAAGTTATCAAGAGTCAACTAAGCAATTAACCATGAAGAAGCTACCGGTAGTTGCTAGTTTCCATTTAAAGGTAGTGATCCCTGTTTTATAATCCAGAATTATCGAGTAGTACATCATTGAGCACTAGGTACATTTTGTATCTCAAAACCTATGAGCAAGGGAGGTTTATTACTCAACTGTGATATTTTCAGACATTCTCACCGAAACACTAAAGCATTCCAAGTATAACAAGTAATTACTGGCAAATTTTTGATAGCCTGATTCTGCTACTTTCTTCCGACCTAAGCTTGGAGCACCACAAGCAACATTAATCAGCCAGCAATCGTTTGAAGGTGGATTAAAGTTGCTTGTGGGGCTCTAGGCTTAGGCTTGAAGAAGTAGCAGGACCTGGCTACCAAAAATTCGTCAGGCTCCCAGGCTGCCAAAAATTTGCCAGTTACTTGTTACTTGCCCTGTGTTGGTGTTGCATAGGTGAGATTGTCTGCCAGTAACCAAGGTAAAACTACTGAAAAGTCGATCAATCTTGATATTTTTAGACATTAACGTGGGATAATACAGCCCCCCCCCCCTCCTTCCCCCCCCCCCCTCCCATAAAATGTGTTGAAGAAAGACTGCTCTTAAAGATAACGTTGGACTCTTTTATTATTCACATAGGCCTATTTAACAGTGATGAAGGTAATTTTAATTGTAAAAATTGTTAGCGAAACTAAAGGCCGTCTAGTTTGTTAACACTGTATTTATTTATTTATTTATTTCACAATCGGACCACAAAATGATCCATACATATATCAATTAATGTAGGTTTAACTGGCCTAAGCCATACAAATAATCTGGCAATTGCAAACCCAGCCAAAGCTAGCAAAAAAAAAAAAATAACAAAACGGTGTTTGTCGTCAACTATATTGTATCCCCATACAACACGGAATGCCACACATTCATGGTACTCCCTCTTTGACTAGCAAAGTGGGCAATCGTGTGTACAAGAGTGTTGGTGGATGCCAGCACCCCTGAGCGGAAGCCCCAAACTGCCTTCCTCAGTAGCGTTGATTAAATGAAGTCGTCCACTTCCGGTTTGCCAAAATAGTGAACACCTCGTTATTCGTTGCAGTCCCCATTTTTCACCTAAATCTACTAAATGTCGATCTTTAAATCAAATAGCAATCACTCTGCTAAAAACACCAACAAAACGAACAATCGTATGCATACCTTATAATATCTACATTCCGAACTCCCCTCTGTAATTTTATATAACTAATTATGTTTTTTTTCTTTTTATGTACGTTGAGGATATTAGTGGTCAACTGACCCTTTCCTTGTCACGTTTTGCTTGTTACGCAATAAATTCAATTCATTCATTCATTCATAACGGACATTGGTCACTCATTCAATCTAACCAGTGTGGTGTTACGCAGCTAAGGCGGGAAAATGTTAGACAGTTGTTGACTTTTGATGATGTTAAAATTATTGTAGGGCAGCAAGGACTTTTGAGTTTAGCATCAAAACTATTGGCGGACGTGCAGGAGAGTGGGGCCAAATATTGTCGGCCAAGATTGGTAAGAACTTTGCGACCAAAAACTGGATTGGTTAGTGAACTCATGTGCAGATTAGTTTCCTGGTTGGGCCTTGTATCTGATCTCATTGTTGCGGCAGTAAGCAGCTGAATTGCCTCAGTAATGTATATCCAAAATTGCCTTGACTGTTTCGCAATAATCAATGTTTAACTACTGTTAGACTGTCCTATACATTGAAGACCTATAACAGTTGGTTGCAGTGGTAGGATTTAAATCTAAGCCTCAGAATTAAACAAGCATAAAATAGTCATTAAACAAATGAAACAAACAAACTAATCAAATTAAACAAACAAAAATCAGTACTTAGGTAAAATAGCACTGCTCACAAACCCGAAATTTCTGAAATCCTTCCTCTCCCCACCCACTTCTCATTAACCCGCAGAAAAGACGCGAAAGATTTGACCCCATTTTTGTTTAAATGGTAATTGTTTTGGAGTGCACAGGGAATTCAAGGTAGACAACTTTCAAAGGGGATAGAGAGAGAGGGAGGCCGCCCCAACCACCACCCCTTTAAATCTATTACTGATTCCTTGCGCATTTATTGTTGTACCGCTTTTCCTGCAAGTAAAAATTATGGTGATCCCCAAGATTTCATGACTTATAAAGTGGTCCCTTTTACACTTTGAGTTCCTTCAGTAAACTGTCACTTTTGGGACTTTTGTTCCCCAGTCCTGTCTCGGCCTCTGTTTTGTTGCAGTGATTATTCGTGGATCGATTAGTTCAGTGATCTAAGTTTGTCTTTTTCAGAGATTTGAGCATTCCAGTCGATTTCATAAGAAAATTGCTACATTCATCTCCTTCCCTCAATATTTGGACATGACACCATTTATGTCTAATCGACGCAATAACAGTAACGGGTATCAAAATGGAACAGAAGCGACCAACAACGACAACAAGTTAGTATTTCCATTTTTTTTTTGTGTGCATTGGTAAAAGGAGCAGTACCGGGTAACCGTGTGCTTTTCTGGTCATCGGTAATGTGGCGAGGCAGCGCTCCATCCCAGGTCTCCCTCCTCGATGGGACCGTTGTCCCCAGACAGCGAGCTCCGTCACTTCTCTTCAGGGCAGGAGAAGGAGGACGTGTGGCAGGCGACAATCTCCCGTCCGCCAACTCCAACGCTTTGTAATATTTGTAATGCTGTTCGCAGGGGTGCAGAATATGCCAGAACGCCAGAACGAGGTTCGCGGGAAATTTCGGCGAACTGTGGAAATTCACTGAAAAATGACTTGCCTACATAGTGAAAGGCTGTGGAAATTTGAAATATCTGTTAGAAAATTTTGTGGGAAATTTTGTCTAGTAAGAATTTTCTGCGTCCCTGGCTGTTCGACCAGATTAAACCTCGCCTACGAGACCTTGCCTACGACCTCGCTTACGGGAACTGGCAAGAAGATCACCGAATGCCACGTGAAGCAAGTTCTTCATGATTTCGTCTTGAATGATGGACTTTTGTACTATGTTGACAGAAGTGTTTATGACCGTGGTAATCCAAAGAGTCGCTATCGCCTCTACGTTCCCTACAAGCTTCGGCACTTTTCTTGCTGACCAACACGATCGTCAGACAGCAGGACACCAAGGCGTCGAGAAGACAATGGCCAGGCTTTGCTCGATTGGCTATAGGCCCGGAATGTTCCGCGGTGTGAAGAAGTACGTTCATTCCTGCCATGCCTGTCAGATCTCCTGACCTTCGAACCTGATCAAGCAAAGTCACCTGACGCCGGTCATCCCAACAGAGCCCTTCTCCCATGTCGGCATCGATTTTGATGGTCCCATGCCTGCCTGACACCACTGGAGGGAACAAGTGCATTCTTTCCATCATAGACTACTTCATGAAGCTGATGTGGTTTATCCCGACGCGTCACTGCCCTGCGAGAACAACAGCAACTCACCTGTTTCGCACGGTAATTCAGGACTACGGCCCTCCTCAGTTCTTGATGTCGTACAATGGCCCAGCCTTCGCCTCTCGTCTTCTTGATGAACTCTCCGTCATCGCCGGTTTTCAGCAGAAGAGACCACGGCTTGCCACCCGCAGACGAATGCCACGGAACGCGTAAATCGCACCCTAAAGAACTGTTTGCGCGCCTTCGTGAACAAACACCATTCTGCCTGGGGTCCACTCTTACCAAATTTGGAGTTCGCTCTTTGGATCACTCCCCACTCAAGCACGGGTGACACACCTTTCTTCCTACAGAATGGTCGTGACCCTTGCAATCCAACGAATCTCGTCTGCCTGCCCCCAAAACCACCTGCACAGTCGCAGCAGGAGTACTTGGAGACGCACCTGCGAAACATGACTGAAGCAATAGACATACCTCGCGCTCACCTTGCAGAAGCAGCACGATCTGCGAAACTAGTGTACGACCACAAACGCCGTGACGTCCACTTCAAGCTTCGTCAGTTGGTGAAGATCAGGTCGCACGTCCAATCTTGCGCCGCGAAGGGAGTCACCAAGAAACTGGCGCCAGTCTACCTAGCCCCCTACCAAATCGTGAAAGTACAGTCCGACTTGACGTAGAGAGTCCAGAGCCTTGGATGCACCAGATGACACTCGTGTGGTTAACATCGTTGACATCGAACCTTACTTTGACCCGATGACGATGGAGACTTACCAGGAAGGTGGTGAAGATATTGAGCACAAAAAAGGAGAAGACCCTCCTGATTCGAATGGTAACTCCGTTGGCCTCGTTCCTGTCATCATGCCGGTGGAACGCCGCCGTCAACGCTTCGAACACGACACGTTCTTGGCAACTGTTGTAGTGGGTCTTTCCTGAAACCAGATTTCAATTCGGCGACGTTGACACAACCTCTCCAGACCCTGCCGACGCCGTGCAAGGACCACTCCTGACCTCCCCGGCATCACTAACTACGTTATCGGTTCCCTTGTCAAGCTGCGTGCATCTTTGGCCAGGATTCCGGATGCTTTAGGCAGATTTTCAGTTCTTCCAGACTTTGTGGGACCGTATTGAGTGGTGGAGAGAAAGACTCAGTTTCTTTACAACGTTGTTCATGTCAGCCACCCAGAAGATCGGCGTGAGTGCCACATCTTCAACATGACGACTTTGATTCAAATTGGTGCCCCATTATGGTGAAAGAACGTCTCCCAGTGTATCCTGACCCAAATTTCAGTCCGAGTGCCCCTCTCATAAGATCGTGTACACCTGCCGCAAGTGATAAACTGTCGTTGCTTCGGGTGAATACAACCATAAACTGTCCGTGGTTGGGGTGGAACCCCACTTGTGATTCAAAGCAGACTGTCCGCAGTTTCACCTAGTGAGGTTCGTTCTTCGACTGAACCTGGTGCACTTCCCCCCAGACAGTGACGACGATCAGTACGAGTCAGATGACGGCAGTGCCTCGCGAAGTGGTGTCGCACCCCTTTGCCACTCAGCTCGCAAACGTGCTACCCCTGCTAGGTGTAAGGTAAATATTGTCTTGCCCAACTGGCGTAAACGTGCTCAGCCCAAGAAAGCACCTAAGGATAAGGTAGCCCAGAAAGTCTGGTTGGTAGCCAATACTGATGAAGACACGCTCCCATTGAATGAGTTGCCGTTTGGTGATTTACCGGATGTTGACTGGCCTTATGCCAATAGACTTTAGTAGTCGAGCTTGTGTGTTCTGCAAAATGCAGCCAAAATTGTGAGTGTCTTTTTGGTTTCAGCCCTGTACCCCTTCAACGTTTCCTTTTTTCGCTGTACTGTGCCCAACGCCATGAAAAGGTTTACTGCATGGTGGTCGGTTAAAGGTTTGTTGTGGTAAACTCATACTTTGCGTTTGCGACATAGCCTAAGCCTTTGACCGGTAATGAAGCCGGGTTTTGTGTGACACAAAAAACTACGGTATAGCGTGTTCCTTGTGAACCGTGGCCGATGTAGCCTCGTAGAGTTTGTCCTTCCCAATAACATGTTTTGAACTGAATCTGTGCAGCTGGCGCTAAGTTTGTTTTCCCCAACTAATGAGTGTTGTTGTTGATGGCGATAGGTTTGAGTAGCCTGTGCGTTGAAAAAGGTGTTGGCACTGACATGTTAACGAATTTTGGTTTAGTCCTCGTCAACTGTCTATAACAGAAAAGTTTTCTTTCAAATTAATACTTCCCGTATATCTTGTGATTTTGCTCTTCTCGAACAAGTGTTCCTAAGAAAGGAATTTGGTGAAAATTGTGTTAATGCACCTGGACTGTTGTAGTTTAACTGAGGCACCAATTTCACCTGTTGTTGGAAGAGTAGTTGTAGTTTAATGGGTGCCATTTCCCCCGTTTGTATCATTGTTCGATGTTTTCCTGGCAAATGTCCGGAGGCCATATTTCGGAGGAGGGAAGTATGTCGCGAGGCAGCGCTCCCTCCCAGGTCGCCCTCCTCGCTGGGACCGTGTCCCCAGACAGCGAGCTCCGTCACTTCTCTTCAGAGCAGGAGAGAAGGACGCGCAGTAGACGACAATCTCCCATCCGCCAACTCCAACTCTTTGTAATGTTTGTAATGCTGTTCGACCAAATTAAACCATGTGGTTCCAGAGGTAATGCGTCGACCTGAGTTTATCCGATCGGGAAGATCCCGACACTAATACGAACAGATCCAATGCTCCAATATCATTCAACTCACTCGAACTGTTCCTTTGTTGCGTTCAACAAGTGAACAGAAAGAAATGCTATGAAACCTGCAGTTAATGAATGATGACTCTGGCAATGTTAATGTATTCATTTTAGGGAAGAAAGGATTAGTTTTGAATGCTACAATTTTTGTAGTAATTTGTGCTTGAGTTATCTCGGCAAGTGTGTAGATTAGTTTTAGCAGGTTCTGTTTCTGAAGTAAATATGAATTTTTGAATTTACGTGAACTGGTTGTGGAGGCCCCGTAGCTGAATCTTCCAAGTTCCTTGTAGTTGGTAGCCCATCAGTAGGCCCACCCTGTTGACTGTGAACATGCATTAGTAAACTTTGTCGTTAAGATGATAAATTTGGTCCCACCCTGTTTGCTACGAACACGCATTAGTAAACTTCATTAAGTTCACAAATTTGGTTGCTGTAAACACTGTCACAGTTGAAACGTGAGAGCAGCTGTGAATTTTTAAATGTCATTTAACTCGAAGCAAATTTGTTAGTGCAGGCTGCTCTTATATCTACATAATAATTACTGTATGTTGCACTGATCCAAACACTGCTCCCCGAACTCGGCGTGGTACATGGTAAACAATAACCTGGATTAAACAATTACATGCACATTTTCGTCATTTATGCACATTTTATGTTTTTGCTGTAAAATCAAACTTTCTTCAAAAATGATGATTGTTGATGGGTAAAACGAAAAAAACGAAAGAATGTGTGTTTCAGGTAGATGCGCATAGTTTTAAACGAAATTAAGCTACGTTGTTAATTACATCTTGAAACGATAAAAAGCCGTATTTATTTGTAGATGCGTGCTTTCGGAGCTGAGCTGCTTTGTTATAAAGTGGGCAGCAACAATCACTGCACGTGCGAGTGTTAATACCTTTGTGAATGAAAACAAATACTTTCAACAGTTTTGGGGTGCACATCGCGAAATATGTGCACCACAAAGACGTGTGCGCTTAGCACAAAGACATGTTTCTTTATTTCCAGGGGAGCGAAACGAACGAAAACTAGTGTTTGTTATCCAATTTGCTGTTCATAGGTCGAAAGTCAAAGCCTCCACCAAGGATTCTACTCAAAAGATGCAAAATCCTATGTAGGTAAACCATTTTCTAAAGTGCTTTTTAAAGAACTCCAGCACTCGCAAGGACCCCAAGGGCAAGGGGTGCTTCAAACATGGGTCATCGAGGGAGAAGAGGTCTAGGTGGATGCGACAGACCAGATCAAGACTCCCACAGCAGGCCTGAATTAGCAAACCCTCGAACTGGAGGTAGGGGAGAGGAGATCAAAAAAGACGAGGAACCCCCAACCTGCACCCCTTCACCGCCAGGTTGAGGAGATAGTTGACGGTCATGGACGACTCATTCGTGCTCTCGGTAGTGAAGGATGGATCCCCTCCCTCCCCGTCATCGCCAAGACCGTCACAGGAAATTAGTACCAAAAGAACTTCTGGAGAACAAGGACCTACTCCTAGCTGCCGAAGTATTGATGTTTCTAGAAAAAGGAGCAGTTCCGCTATCAACAACAGGAAACCCGGGGATCTACAGCCCAGCGAGAGTCGTTCCAAAAAATCAGGAGGATCATTGCTTATCTTCAACTTAAGATACCTGAATGCCTTCATCAAAAAAGAACATTTCCAGCTGGAAATGCTGGCCTCCAACAGGGAAGCCCTGCGAAAGGCTAATGGACCATGTCAATCGACACGGAGGGCGCTTACCTCCACATTTTCCTCCGACCGTCTGCATTCAAATTCTTCTGGTTAGTGGTTAACGTGATTGTATACCACTTCAAGGTCATCACATTCGGCCTTTGAAACGGCTCCTCCCCCCCACTCTTATCTCGACAACTGGACTATCCTTTATCCGGTGAAAGGATTTCATCACTAAAGACATCTCTTGGGAATCTGTTAAACATGACATGTGTTTCAGCAAGAGTACTCTGCAGCATAATTGGCAAAGTTGATTCAATGACAAGGCTTGTACCTCTGCGACCATGGCGGCCCAGATTCCTCTATTGGTTCCGCTAGTCAAACTGGATGAACAGAAAATCTTGCGACGATCTCGTTCCATTGGAGAACCTTCCAAAGCAAGAACTGCAATGGTGGAATGAATCATCGAACTGGAATAGGTGTACACATCATCGCGCTGGGACATCTCGTTTACCAACACATCACTCCACCATGGGAAGCCCTCATGGAGAACTTGGAGGCTGCGGGAACTTAAATAATAACTTTTATTTCCACATACAAGATGGAAAAGGATAAGAAAGGGACTGTTTAAGTCCACTGACACCTGTCCAGAAAAATTAAAAGAAGCAGATGGGAAAAGAAGATATACAAAACCAGCAATCATTACATAAAACAAAACCGGGGAGGGGGGGGGGGGACGAAACAGAGAACAAAGAAAAACACTACAGAGACCCAAAAAATTAATAATCAAGCAGGCTAAAAACACCTCAGAAACATGGCAAGATCAGGTTCCCTCAGGTTCCGTCTGAAAATATGCAAGCTTGCTGAATCCACTACCCCCTGACGATAAGGTGTTCCAAGGGCGCACCACACGATTAGAGAAGAAATACCTTCTGCAATCCCTTTTAAAAGGCAATACAGTAAGTTTGAGATAATGGCCCCTGGTAAACCCATTTCCACGGATCACAGAATAAAGCCTAGGATTAAGGTCGACCAGACCACGCAAAATGGAGAAAGTGAGACAAAGATCAGTGTGCAATCTCTGCAGCTCAAGAGACTCCAAACCTAGTTGAGCTAAACGACTTGCATAAGTCAGATTATAAAATCCTGGTAGGTGCTTCGTAAATGATCTTTGCACAGATTCAATATGCCTGATGTCTTTAAGATAATGCGGAGACCAGACTGGGCTGGCATACTCGAGGATGGGCCATACATAAGTAACGAATGCTCTGACCAGTGTCCGTACGTCACTGTTTTGTTTTGCGGGGGGTTGACCCTCCTGAATGTTATTGGTGTCGACGGCTACTTACGGTCCGGCACTTACTTGTTGATTGTCGCCATCTTGATGGTGTTCGTTGTCGTTTCCATCTTCCGCATGACATTGCGCGTCAGTTGGGCGATAAGTCTGTCCTCCTGTCCGGTGTTTTTCAATTTTTGCAGGAGGTACAGATGTATGACAAGATTTACATTAGGAGTTTGAATAACATCTCTGTAATGTGTGGTGCAGTGGCAACCCGGACCACTGCACTGTGACTGAGGTTGGCGCTAATGACCAAGTTGTCGACGCGCCATTAAGCCTCAATCGGGAGCCATTAAGCCTCAATCGGGTACGTCACGGGAGACAAAACAACTTGTCACCATATACCCAGCTCATTTTGCTTACTAACAAGTAGATTACAATGGTTTGAGAAATTTAAATTAGATGAAAAATTGACACCGAGATCCTTTAAACAGTACTCAGCCTTAAGGGCATGATTTTCAAGTGAATATTTATAATTACAATTATTGTTTCCAAGATGGAGTACAAAGCATTTGCCATTGTTAATAGAGAGTTGCCACTCAGCTGACCAACGGACAATACCTTCAAGAGATGCCTGAAGCAGTGAATGGTCATTAACCGTGCATGCTAAATCTACCATATCCTAGTATCTAGGATACCCGACAGAATCACTATCATCAGACAGAATCCGACAAATCACGTAGTTTGTTGTACACTATCACCTAAAAACACGCTTTTCATCAGACAATTTTACATTCTGGATACCGGACACTTTGGTACATTTTGCATGTATGTCATTAACATCTGTAATGGATCGGTACAACTTAATATCACCAGCAAATTTTGGTAGTTTAGCATTTTGTATATCTGTCGAAAGATCAGAGATGTAAATAATAAACAACAAAGGGCCGAGCACTGACCCCTGAGGAACACCTGTGATCCCAGTTTCACTGCTTGAGTTCGATTTTTAAGGAAATCTGCAAGCCACTGAAGAATCTTTCTACTTTCTAGAAATACCCAAATTTGATAACTTAAATAGAAGCTTGGTATGTACTACAGAGTCAAAAGCTTTGGCGAAATCAATACATATTACGTCAATTACGTCAATATTAGGTGTGCCCTAGTGCTGACTATGGATGTTTCCTTTTGGCCATGTCAGTGTGTCTTAGCAGTAGGATTTCAGCCTTCGATTTTAAAACTTGTGGGTTTCAAAAGACAACTTAATTAGGTTTGCATACATATTTATATAACACTTAACCGAGTACGTTTGGCTTTCCGTCCAGTTTATCCTGATAGTTAATTAAAGGTGAGTATTTTAGGATAAGTAAAAACTAACTTTAGCTGTAAAATTCGGTTTTCCAGTTCGGTTGAGTATTTCCTATGCTTGAGGGCTCTGTTCTTATAAGTTTTGTGCGAACTAAACCTTCAGTAAAGTTCAACATTTTTGTTCCTAATTGCAGATACTCGTTGTTTGCTGTTGTCAACCATATAGGGACTATTGAAACTGGTCACTATACGGCCTACGTACGCCAGCACCGGGACCAATGGTTCAAGTGTGATGACCATCTCATTACCAAAGCAAGCGCGCAGGACGTTTTAGACAGCGAAGGGTACGTATACTCTACTGTCAGGTTGTCTTAAACGGGCTTTGTGAAGATCTATAAAAATTGGAAAACGAATCTCGGATGCAGGATAAAAAAAAAAAATTTCAGCGAGAACTGTTCAGTCAAACAAAGGTCAAATTTCACCTGAAATCTTAAGTGATATAAAACCAGTAGTAATGCCTAATTGACTGACACAAATTTCATCTTTTGGTTTGTGTGTTGGTAAGTCGTTGTTTTGTAAAAAAAAAAAAACAGGGGCGTCGGACGAAAGTCTAACTGGAAAATTGTCTAATGGGATAATAATCTAATACCTGCTTAAATAAAAAATCTAGAGAATCATCTGAACGGATTATCGTATAATGGAAAATCATCTAAATGAAATACCGTTTAATGGATAAACGTCTAACTGGACAATAATATACCTGCGGTTTCTGATGTTATGTGTACAGCCACAGCGAGCGAGGCAGGGACATTAGAAGATTTTCCATTATACGAATTTCGTGTTAGGCGATTGTCCGTTATACTGTATACGTTCTTCCAATTATGCAATTTTTCAGTTAGACGATTGTCACTCACCCCGAAAATAGTTAACCTCCTCATGCCGCCTTTGCTTGGGGGGGGGGTCAGGGCGTTACCCACTCTGGTCTGCTTTGCTCACTGCGCTCATCCATGGGAACAGCACAAAGTTTACTTACAGGTACGGACTGAGAACTGAATTTCTACCGAGAAACCACTCAGGGGAAGGGGGGGGGGGGGGGTTCTTCTTACCGTGGGGTCTTACCCCTCCCACTTTAATTAATTTTGAGAATTTAAGGCCACTTAAAAAAAGAAAGTTGTTTCTCGAGCCTTTTACGACAAAAATCGGTGCGGGCGGGCGAATTTTTTTTTTATTATTTATTTACTTTTATACCATAATATAGGGGTTGTAATTTAAAACAAAGCCATTTTTGTTCAATTTTTTAATGAAAAACTTCAACCAAATATGACGGTTTACACGGGAGCCCTATCACAGTATTTGGTGAGCAAAAAGAACACTCGCACAAAAAAAAAGTCCGGTGAATTCAAAATTCGTTAGAACAGATCGTGAGTTGACATTTCTGGTTTCCGTAAACCAAAAAAAAAAAGGTCGGTGCGGGGGGTTTGGAGTCCGTGCGGCGGGGCTTGAGAAACAACTTCTTTTTTTTAAATGGCCTAATTGAATTAATTTTTTTTGGGGAGGGGAGGAGTTTGGAGGGGCTATGACTGAAGGGGCCCACTGGGAAATTCCCGATTTCCCGGTGGGCCAACCCGTGCCTGCTTACTTATCGCTTCTCTAGTGTAAAACATTTATAAAGGTCGCCAAGGGACTAACACCGGTTTTTTTTTTCATTTGTGTAAATTATGGTACTTCTTCAACAAAATGGTTCTGATGGACATGATTGCTTAGCAGGACTATTTACTTTCATATATGTTGGCTCTTGGTAATCTTAGTTACTAAACAGCAATTACATCCATTTTGACATTCATGTTTTACTTTTGGATCACTTAAACAATAACTAAACGCAAGAATTGCAGTAGGAATACGTTACGTACATCCGATACAACAATTTCATTATTGCATCAACAAAACACGTAATGGGAACCACCATTGTTTCGCGCGGAACAACCAACATTAATGCCGACAGATCGCGATACTCTGTTTCGATGCAGAAGTGCCGACGGAAGTGCAACGGAAGCCCAGTTAGATAGCTCTGTTGGCTGTGAGTAGCTCTAGCGTCTGATAGCCTTAGCTGCCCAGTAATCTCGTGCTGTACGCTTACCAGTTATTTAAAGAAAAAAAAAGGGGGGGGGGGTCGTAACATGGTTTGTCTTCGAATCTACTCGAACCAAATAACTTCATTTGAGAATAAAGATTTTTTTTTTCTAGTTCACGAGAGGGCTTGACTGATAGAAATTGGCTGCCCTAATTGGTGCACGTGTCGGAGTTGCATTCGGACACAAGCCGGATGCGTTAACTGCAAGGAAGCATCTGCACGAAAAATATCTTCATTCTCAAATGTAGTTATTGGCTCGAGTAGATTTGAAGACAAATCCATGTTACGACCCACCCCCCTTTTTTTTCTTACAACATTACTGGCCAGCTAAGGTTGTCAGACGTTTCAGCTACTCACAGCCAAAAGAGCTATCTCAGTGGGCTTCCGCCGTACTTCCTTCGGCTCTTCTGTCGGCATTGATTTCGGTTGTTACGCGCGAAACAATAGCGGTTTCCATTACGTGTTTTGATGATGCAATAATGAAATTATTGTATCGAATGTATGTAACATACTCCTACCGCAATTCTTGCGTTTAGTCGTTGGTTAAGTAATCCAAAAGTAAGACATGCATGTCAAAATGGATGTAATTGCCCTTTAAAAGAAAACGAATAATTGGTTTGTAAATCACCAAAATTGCTAAATATGAAATTTGTCAGATTGTTACACAAAGGGTTTGCACAATCTTGAATTCCATGAACGGCCCGAAATTTGAAACATCAAAATTCAAGGCTTGCAAAATCTTAAAAGGTCATTATTGCTTACAAACCTGTGCATTACCTAAACTAACAGTACAAAATTTCATAGTTGGAGGTAGTGTTGGGCGGTACCCGAAATTTTTGTGACGGTGCCGGTACCAGCCTAGGTACCGCGGTACTCGGTATTTAACGGTTCTTAAAATTTGGCGGTACTTCCTTTGGTACCTCTGGTACCAACGGTATTTTTTTTTTAAGTAGCCTTATCAAACTAATTAAGGTTGGAAATGGAATCATCAATTTCATTTACGTAGCCCCTTCCCCCCTTCCAAAAAAATACACATAAAAAATAATCACCAAGTAGACTACTGCCCTCAATTTTATTTTTCGGTTGGTTCTTGCTCTGGTTGTAGCATGTAAGTTACAGAAATTTGGCTCCACTTTTGAACATTGTTTAGAATTCCAATTTTACCATTGTTGGTCTTTAACTGATTATTACACTGCTTTGAGCCCTACAACACAAGGACTGACTGAACTATTGTTATAATTTTAGCGCCTTTTTTCATATTAAAACAATACCAGTATTTTAACAAGGTATGGTATTTGGTACCGTTGCATTTTTGGTACACCGTGAGAACCGGTATACCGCCCAACACTAGTTGGAGGATTTAGTATCCATTTAATATGTGCAGAGTTTGTACACGATAATGACCTTTTAAGCGTTTTCAAGTTGTGAATTTTACTAGTTCAAATTTCAGGCCTTTTGACGAATTCAAGACTGCAAACCCTGTATGTATGAATCTGACAGAATGTCACTTTTTGCAATTTTCGGTGATTTTTACAAACCAACTATTCGTTGTTTTTTTTAAGAAATGGATTACTAAATCCAACATATACGACAGTAAATAGCCCTGCTAGTGCCTTAGTGGCTACTGTGTTAGTGCTTAAGTATGTGCTTAGTGTGTTAGTGCTTAAGCCGTACAAATTTTTTTAAAACCCCTGCATTAAGCAGATGATGTGTGGTTAACTCCTACTCAGTGGAGACAATACCTTTTTGAGTCGTGCAGCCTGACGTCATATTTCTTCGCTCACTCCAAGCTGTTTGACTTGCCTGCTCAGGTGACAGAAACAAAACAGCATTGCCCAAGGCTATAACAGCTTGGTGCAGCACAAGGGAAGGGTATGACCGCACCCCAACTGGCTTTAAGAAAGTGACGTTGTAGCCAGTGTATGGCTTCAGCTCGCTACGTTTCTCGTCTGAATAGGTGATTTAAAATTGGGAGTTGTTTTTATTTATTTTGATGTTATTATCAAGGCAAACAAGATTTTATAAGTCTTAAAAGGGTAATTTTTTGGGGTGTAACTAACAAACAAAAATTTGAAAAGTGAGGTTTAGTATTTCTTGTGACCCATCCTTGAACACAATCTATAAAATGTGTTGAATACGATAAGAAATGAGGTTTACCTAATCCTGATAGTACTGTTTTGAAGTTTGTTTTTTATGCGTGTACATTTTTTTTTTTTTGCAGGTATTTGCTATTTTACCACAAGCAAATATTGGAATACGAGTAAAAAGTGAACCATTTCCTCTGTTTGTTGTAGACAGATTTAAAGCAGTACCTGTTTTAAATTGTTCAGCGTGTCGGTGCTCTGCCAAAAATAATAAACTTTTGTGTAAGTTAGCCGCCGCCAACTAAGGTGCATCTGAAGATTCGCACACGTGAACAGGGTACTTAACCAAAAGATGCCGACTCAGATTTACTGAAATGCTCATTTTTTTTCAATATTTTGCTATTTTCATAGCGAGGTAGGTGTAAGCCAACTGGTGATTTTTCTTTTGTTTAGTTTTGAAGTTTTTTTTGTTGGAAGATGTTTGCTTTTAACTTTTACCAACTACAATATGTTAAAACAAAATCTGCCGTAAAGTTCGAACAGCCAAGATACTAATTTAAACACACGTTTTGTGATGCGGCTGGCCGAAGCAGACGGGAAGAACATTTGTTTGGTGTTAAGAGTGGGTTCACAAAAATGGTTTAAATCGCTACGTTTACAGAACCACTAGATGGCAAAATCTCAGCTTGCGCTTTCAGAATTATGTGAAATAGGTGCATGTTTGGGTATTTACAATATGGAAGAAAGCTGACAGCCGGGGGAGTCATGCTTACTGAACCCTTATTTCTGTTTCCGTGCTACGAGGTAAGGCCGTGAAAAGTTAATTAAGTAGTTATCAGGAGTGCACGCATGAGTTTGTTTTTTTCTAAGCACAGTGTTGAAAAAAATTTCGTTAATGCATCCTTTCACCAAACACTGCCTGGCGCTGATGACCGTATCATCTCAAGCTCCATTTACAACAAAATGAAGGCTAGTGGGGTGCAAACAAAAAGCTGTTGCCCACATCAGAAAAATGGCAATAAACAACATTTTACCACTCTTGGTAAAAAAAAAAAAAAAAAAAAAAAGTATTACCGCTCTTGAGAACTATTTAATTAACTTTTAGCAGCCTAATGGACGTGTTCAATGCTGTCATAAAGCAAACATTGGAATTTGTGTTGTGCTTAGGCATTTATACTTATTTTCACAATTACATAACTAAATTTGAGTAGCACCAAGACGAATTGTGAGGCCACTCTGCTGTAGCAATGTGTGCTTAACTATTTTCATTCATGTAGTCAGTGGCACGATTTGAATGATGGCAATACCTAGCCAACATAGGTACTGCAGTTAGGCATTAATTAGGGCCTCAAATTTATTAGTTCAAATCAGGTTAAAACTCGGTGGTGAAGTAGAGGGAATACCTAGAAAAGTATGAACGATTAATGGTCCTATCTGCGGCTGGTCGGCCGTGGTAACATTAAAAGTTTGTATTTGTTGATTGTATATATTATTTCCTCGTGGGTCACCTAGCTGGCTTAACAATTGTCTGGCATCTGTACAGTGATGTGATATCTAAATAACTATAAAGTATGATGGTGTAAACTTGTTAACAGAACAAGTGAGGTGCTTGTGAAAAGATTCCTTAATACCATAAGCCGTGTTCATCATTGTTCTCCTACCACAGTAATCATGGCAGTTTGTCTTTTAGCAGCTTTCAAAAGGCTGCCTTACGTTGTCAACATGTTCAATCTATTTGTTGTTAGTGAATCGGTTGTCCTTTCTTTTTAGGTTAGAAAAGTTTTTATTGACTTGTGGCTAGTTTTGAAAATTCAAAAAATTGTGCATCAAACATTTTGACGTACATTTTATGCAATTTCATCTTAACTACAGTAGTTGTGCTTTGCTTGAGTGCCAACAAACACCAGGTATGTTAATAATAATAATTTGATAACGATCCTTGAATTTTGAGCATTGGCATTTGGCTGGCTCTTTGGCAGCTAACTTTTAAAAATCATCTCGATCAACACTAATGCTTTGGAATAATTTCTTTTGAGAAGTCTGAAATATGTAGGACAGTTCGTTGTAGGTCTCGGTCAAGGGCTATCGCTTTGCCACTATTCGCTTCCATCAATGGCACCAGACGGCATCATGTGTCAGTGGCTGCAATGTGGCACCGCATTACACCCATCAAGCGAGCGGCTGTAAAACTTTAAAATGAAAATAAGCAGCATCGATAGCGTTTTTTTCCCATGGTAATAACTTTATTGAAGGGCACACAATAATCACCAATTGTACTCAAGCACAGTAATTTTTCTTAAATTTTCAAGAAAAATTTGTTCTTCTTCAGAAGTTGAAAAACGAAGAATGAAATGATTCACTACGTTGAACATCAGTCAACATGTAGTGACTTTTCATTTCATAGTTTTTAGACTTCTGAAGAAGAGGAGCATATTTTCCTGGAAAATTTAAGGAAAAGTACTGTGCTTTGAGTATAATTAGTGATTATTGTGTGTGCTTCGTCAATCATGTCTTTTTGAAATCACTGTTATTGCCAGTTACATGTTTTTTCAAATGGTAGTAATTGCAAAACGTTACGGAAATTAGCGCTGCATTCGTGCATGGGCAACATTTTAAGTTTAATAACTTATTCTGTCCTCGATTCAAGTATTCAGTTCGTTGACAAAAATCGAACCACGCATGAAGATTCAGCCCGGGTGGCTCGCTTTTCGGAACGTAAAACACTCCATTTGTAACTAAAACGTGTTTTTCAAAACTGAATACTGTATTCAATTAGAAAAAAAACTTGGAGCTGCTAGTTCTTATCTAACTTGCCTTTTAGTTTGACTTGTATCTTTAGAAGCGATTAACCAAGTATTCATATATTGTTAGTTTTGTTTTTGTGATGCTGACTAGTTTCCACGTTGATGCTCAGTAACGTAAGCTTATCCAGTTGGGTGGTCGAGATGCCTTGTCAGTGGGTACATTGATGGCAACAACCTCTGGTGGTAATCGTTGAAAGCGGTACTAATTTCACCCAAGCATTTACTGCTGGCAGAAAATAAGCTGGAATACCTACATAATTTATTTTGGTTAGTAAAAATTACCAGCACATCAGGCTATTGATCAAGACACTTTCACATTTTAGTTTGTAGCCTAATACCACGTGTAAATTCTAGTTCACGTGAAGATTTACCGTAACCTTTCTGTGGTGACTTTATCCTGTAATTCCTGTGAATGTGCTCCTAATTTCAATTTTTTTTTTGAGTTGCTGTCGGTTTGCTGTTGTTTAGAGCTTCTAAATTTACACCACCACTGTAAAGCGATCTTTAAACATGAGCCACTCATGTTCAAACAGCTATCACCATTCTACGCCCATACCCATCCATAAATCGGGTATGGCTCAGTACGTATCAAAATGCTGGCTCACCTTATGTTGTCGAGCATTTTTTATCTACAGAGTACAAAAAAATACAATCTGCAATGTTATTCTCCGGTAATCAAGGACATGGTCGGAGTTGTGCAAATAAGGCAAGAGTATTACCAAGGTTCGTACCACGCAAGGAAGGGCAATTCCTTTTAAACCAAACTTTCCAGAATTCAAGGATCTTACTAAATACCGATGTCCTGGTCGAAACTTCGACTGATGCTATGGTTTGTTTACTTTTGCTGCTCATCATAGTGACTCACCAATAACTACGCACCACCAAAAGACCTAGAACTCTTTTGGTGTTGCGTAGTTTATTGGTGAGTCACTATTCAAGGCTCTTTTACAGAAACCAGAAAGTTAAAAAAAAATAGGTAAACTAAATATTCTAAAAATTATATTGAACAAACAAATGGAATTTCCAGTATGATTTTTGTTAAATAAATCAGTTGAATGCCAAAACTGGTCATCATTGATCTGAAGTAATATGTTACGCATTTATGTTCGTTTAGAACTTTAGGGTGCATTCCGAATAATTTTTGCCCGCGATAAAGTCACAAAGTACAAAACGCTCAATCTCGTAAGGTCAGAATTGCCACTATTCTGCTGATTTCCGATAGTCTATCCACACAACTAGCTTTTTCACGAATTTTACAAATTTTACAAAATCCTGGCTCGCATGTTGTCTCGTGTCTTTCGAATCTGGCGGTTGTTGAGGCTGTGGCCCACCACTTCTAATGGGCACACTCCAATGCTGTAGCAGACACTCGTGGAAGTCTGCCTCATGAAATACTTAATGGCAGGGGCAGAAGGAGCTTGAATATTCATGAGCTGCCTTGCTTCCTTCACATGTGCTTGAATCACAAGAAACTCCAGTGCCCTGAGATGGCTGTCTCTTGCTGTAGTTGAAACAAGTAACGTCCTCGTTTCTGCCCACCCAATCTTGTGTCCCATTTTCATGTGGTGGTGTGCAACTCCGTTTTCTTCCTTTTTCTCCTTACATCAGCCATACGCTGCCTTATCCTGTTTTGTACCCCTTTTTTTGTTTCACCAAAGTAAACGGAGTCGCACTTGCTACACGGTACACTGTACGCGCCTTGTCTCGTATTCTGTATCCTCTTCAGAACTTGCGTCTCCCTAATACGATGATTCTCCCGCGGGAGGTTTATCCCGCTGGGTGAACTCCTTACCCCTTTTTATTAGGTGGTCTTTGAGGTTTTTGTCCCCTGCAAAAAATTCTTTAACACCTTGTCGCCTCTACAATCTGGGAGTTCTTCATTGGCCCCTCGGAGGTAAGTAACACTCAAGGCGAGTAACATTTCTCGTTTCCATTGCGACAGTTTCTCTCTCTAGGTATGGGATTGCCCCAACTTCTCGTCCTTAGAATTGCTCACAAGCTAATTTTTCGAGTGGCTCAACTTGAACGCAATCCCTCTTCCTGAACTGGTCAGCTTTGCATATGGCTGATAGTCTCTCTCCCCTTTCAGGCTTACACCCAGAAACGGAACCTTCTTAATGCCCCAGCCATTAAGTATTTAGTAAGGCATGACCTCCAACGTCTGAGACAGCATTGGATTGTGTGTGCTAGGTGCGGTGGGCCACGGCCTCAACAACCGCCAGATTCGAAAGACAAAAGGCAAGATGTGAGCCAGGATTTTGTAAAATTCGTCAAGATTGCGTGAAGAAGATAGTTCTGTGGATGGACCAGAGGCGCCTCAAGCCTTAAAAATGTGGTGGGGCCATGTTCCGGGATCCCCCTTCCTCCGCCCCCCCCCCCTCCCCCCCGATATTTTTTGTATAATAAACTTTCATTATTTCTTTAATTTTCATCACTAGTACTACCAAATCGTCACCCTCGTAAATGCTTGTATTCATCTTTTCTCGAGCCTTTTCTAATAAAAACGTGATGTGCAATAGCTTACATCGCTGCGCAAGCATGGTTTCGGTGCGTTCAGAAAGTCACGTCAGCCACCGTCTAACAACAAACAGCTCAGTGGTTGGTAGCTCACGTTCAAACATGCAAGCAGTTTACTTCATTTTAAGGATGTCGTCGACTTGCAGCCTAAATAACTAAACCTACGTGAAGACACTAATATGTCAACTAACAGTTATTTTAAATGGCCATTAACTGGACCAAATAATAAAAATTAACCATATGAAAACTTGGGGCGCGTTTACACAATGACAATTTTACTTGACTAATACTAAATCTGATGGCTGCTTCTCGCCGTTACTGGAGTATGCTGCTTTTGAGTTGTCTATACGTAGTAACCATGAAAACGACGCAGACGCAAATCTTCGCCTCGTGACACGGCGTACGATGCTTATAACATTTGAGTGTCGATTTATGACAACAAGAAAACAATTTTTGCTGCAGTACAAGACGACGGACTGCTTTTTGTATGCCGGCATTCGATAGTTTGTCTTTGATTCGATAGCCACGAAATGGATACCGTGTTGTATTTTGAATTCTCGCTACGAGAAGCTATTTATTCTACCGACGTTTGATCATTGCTAGAAGCTGTACTTTGAGGGAGAATAGCAAATTTTGGAAATAGCGTGAAATGAAAACAATCTTTTAGCAATGTTTAAAATTACTGTTGCACTTTGTTTTTTATCCGTGTTGTTTAAATTTATAATATATAAAATTTGTTATCTATTACCGCATTCATTTAGTAGCAACGGGAAACCAATCATAGATAAATGACGGTTGACTAGCAAATAGCATTTGGCGAGCGAGAATGCGATATATTCTTAAAAAGGGGTGGGGCCAAATGGGCTAAACTGCAAAAGTAGTGGGGACATCGCGAGCCTCTCTTCCCCCGCCAATGAGATGGACACTATCAAAAATTAGCAGAATAGTGGTGATTCTGACCTTACGAGATTGAGTTTTATACTTCGTGAGTTTATCGCGGGCTAAAACGTATTCCAAATGCACCCTAAAGTTTTAAACGTTCTATGATAATATCGTTTCGGCATTCAACTGATTTTACAAAAATCTGTATTATCAAAACAATACTGCTAGTAGGTTTTGGCTTATTCTTTAGTACGGCTTGCATATTTTATAGGCCTATGATAAAGCGAAGACTTTCAAGGATTTGTTATTTTTCAAGGACGCCCTGGCAAATGTCAAAATGAAAAGTATGGACTTGTAAGATTTTCGACTAGTACGAACCACTTTGTGTATTACAACTTTCCTATGTTACGTGTTAAAACCTAGATATTTATTTTGTATAGATTTAGCGAGAAAGGACAACCGATTTCTTTTACGTTCTTTTTCTTGTTTCATCAGTATTTTGAAATGTCCAATGCAATCTGAATTATCTTCCAAAGATACATAACATACGAGTTACGTTTCAGATGGTGTTGCAGTGTTACTACTCATGGGTGTAGCATTTATCAAAGGGGGATCGGGGAAAAAAAATCAGTCTTTCAAAGAAGTCTTTGTGTTTTTTTTTTGTACTTGGATAACATTATCTGCCTGGGTCTTCCGTTATGTTGAGTTATTATATATAATAATGTAAGATAAAAGTTGTCGTCGTCTTAGTGGGTGATGCGTTGTGACGGGACGTTGATACGCTCAAATAGTAGTACGCAATGGGCCAAAGCCCAGTCGTCATCTGCGTGATTTACCATCATTGGTATAGTTAGTGTGCAACTGTAATAAATTGGTTTTAATTTATTTATTTTCCCTACTTGGTCAAGGAACCTATTTTGTTGTACAGTTTTAGTTATATTTCATAATGAAAGTCAATTTGCTCAACCTGTCTTTGTGGTTTTATTTTGCTTTTTGTTTTAATACATACATACAAAATAAAATGACCTCCTGACACGTAAATGACTCAGAAGTGTGTATGATATTGAAGGTGTGATTGTATACTGCTGTTATTGTTTCTTTTGAAAAAGTGGCTGATATTTAATGCCAGTGAGCCACGAAATATCAAGTTTTAGTGATTTTTTTTTTATCATACATGTTTTAATGGTTGGTATGACGAAGGTTTTATATAAAAAAAATGTGTACATTAGCGCTATTGAGGCTTTTTCTATCTTAATTTAACAACAGCAAACACAACTTAATTTTCGGTTAATACTGCTGACCTTAGTCACAGTAACTATAACAATTACTAAGGCTCGCCCATACCGATATTGGCACCGATACTAGCGGTATCGGTCGGTATCGACTGTTTTGGTCAAATATCGGTTTTTTCGATATCTTCACCATTTTAACCGTTTTCTCGAGAGCTTTCCAATGATGCTAATTTTAGAGAGATAGCTTCAATTGTTTCAAATTAACAAAAACAGGTTTCAAAAAACACACTGTACTGCAAGATGCTTGCTCATAGAGATTTGATATTTGGAATTTTTCGTCAAATTTTGTTTCTGAATATGGAAGAAACATTAATATCGGCATCGGTATCGGTGATGTAGCATCAGACCGTATCGAGATCGGATCGGTCAAAGTTGGTATCGGCTGAGCCTTAACAATTACAAAAAAACCAGAGCTTGACAAAGAGTCATCAAAACAAAAGTTATTATCGTAGGGCACGTGCTTGTCTAACTCTGGTTTTTCATGTAATCGTTATGATTTTATTGTGACCAAGGTCTGCAGTATTGACCGAAAATTAAGTTGTGTTTGCTGATTTTATGCACCTGTGAGCCATTTCCCTGTCGGGAGGCCATTTTATTTTGTATCCCATTTAAATGGTTTGTACCTACATAATACATATACATATGGTTTTTAAAAATCTAGTTTCGATGACCTTGTCTGGGGATCTCCACAACCAACTAGTTCCACAAAGCAGCAAGCCAGTAATGGCCAACAACAACAAACAGCAATACAGAATAAGAAGCTCCACCAGTAGTTCTAACGGACGTAAAGATCATTCATTTTCTGTTAGCTGCCTGCTGCTGGGTATTATTTTTTGATAAGCCGTGAACTATTTTAGATAAGTAGTGAAGACTAACTAGTGGCCATTTGCTATGGTGACATTTAATACTTGAAATTAAAACTGGCTCCTGATGTGGGTTGTTGCACTATGAAATATCACAGGTAAAACTTGTCGTTACTTAAAGGCGCTTTTTCACCTCCTAGATGCAGCACCGTAGAATCTTCGAGCAATATAAAGAAAAGAGCGGTAAATTAAAAACGGAACAACACTATTCGCAGCAGTGCTGCGATTTTCATAACTAAAAGAGATCACGTGATCCACATCAGCCTATGGATGACGGAGAATCTGGAACGTGGATGCTGTATTTAGAATATGGGCAATGCTATCAAAATGGTGAACAGGCACCTTTAAAACACCAACAACAAAGCACCTGACAATCTAGGAAGATACGATGATAAAAGTACGTTATCCTAGTATGGTGCACGTATGTAATTCTTTTGATTGACTTTTCTTTCAGTCAGCTTTAATGCTCATGGGGCGTAATGATGTCCTAGTTTATCTGTGCTCTACATACCCTGCTTTAACTGTAAAATTTTACTCAGGTGTGAAAGCCTTCCTCTTTTCAAGGGCCTCGTTTCATAAGCGTTGGCAAACCTAAAAATGTGTTAACTTCCCTAAAAAATATACAAATCTGGGTGCTTTCTTCCTATTTTCCTCTATATCAATCAAAAGGGACTTTCATCACGTAACTGTGCTGTAATATTTGCAGCACGATTGCAGGCGTCTTGCTTTCGAATTAGGGGGTATGTATTGCCGATGTTGCTCTTGGAGATTTTTTTCCATATCCTTTTCACACCATCAGACTACTTATTAAGTTTTGTGTTTTAGTTTTTTAAACTTAGGTGCTCGTGGTATTTGATCCGGTGTTTACTTTGCTGGTAGCCAACCACTCTGACCACTGGACAGTGCTTGCTCGCATTGTTAGAGGTTCCCCTCACAATATTTGCAGGGCGCGTTGGTACTTAATTATTTTTTTCCTTCTGCACGGTAGCATGCTGTAAATGTTGACTGTTGATGGAAAGGAGTTGACTAAAAATGAAAATATTGCTACTGCTACTAGTAAAAAAAAGGCAACCGATTAGTTCAATCCAGTAAAAGTTATTTTAATTGTGGAAATCCTGAGGGGTAATAAAATTCTGCATAGGGGCCCGGCCTATGTTCGTTACGCCACTGCTTTTGATGTTGATACAGTATGTCTGCCTTCTTCAAGTGTACTGAAAAAAAGCCATAAAGAAAATGGCATAAACTACATAAAAATAATTAAGAAGATAATGTCTGCAGAAAGGCTTTTTACTGTATCAACATCAAAATGGTAAATGGTTTCAGTAAAAACACCGTTATTCATCTTACTGTGAAACACTACAACGATTGAAAAATGTCACACGAGACTCACAAAAACGCACACTTTCACAACGAAGATAGTACTAATTGCAAATTTTCAACTACTAACTGTAGTCGTCATCAGGCACCTTAAAGGTAAGTTTGAACTCTGTTTACATTTCGTTTTTCAGTCCAATACATTGTTCGAATTCGAAACTGTGCCGTCGTCTGCTATATTCAGTCGATTGGTGAATCGACTGAATATAGCAGACAGCGGCAGTTTCGAATTCGAACAGTGTATTGGACTGAAAAACGAAATGTAAACAGAGTTCAAACTTACCTTTAAGGTGCCTGATGACAACTACAGTTAGTAGTTGAAAATTTGCAGTTAGTGGACTATCTTCGTTGTGAAGGTGCGCGTGAATGGTTTGTCTAAAATGTTCAATTTACCCTATTTCTCATTTAAAAAAAAATTAAGCGCACATTTGAATCGAATCATGAGTTCACATTTTCAGCACCTTTATGGTGGATAAAACGTTACCAATTTGTGTATTTTTGTTTTTATGCTAACAAGTTTTCATTACAAACGCTACTGGGAAAAAAAATTGGCTTGTGACTAGTGAAAATTTTTTTACCATGGCACTTTCGTAACCATAGCACATCCTTCACGATGTTTACTTAACTTGATTACAGCCATTCAGTAAAGGTTAATGCCTGAAAACCACACACCATTTGGAAACTGCACAAGGGCATGCAGCGCCCGTGGTCGATTGTTTCCGAACGGCCCAAGGTTGAGGACTTTAACCGACTGAACATCCATCAACGATAACAATTGAACAGCAAATTCATTGGCAATGTCATTGCCTGTGCAACAATGTCAGTCACGCCTGTCCACAAGGTCTATTATTCATTTTTTGGACGAGTTGTTTGAAGGGGTGATTCGTCCTTGGGTTTTTGTTGCATGAACGGTAATACGGCATTCGGAATCGAGCAACAATGCGTAAACTATGTACCAAGGGTTCTAATGTTATAATACTATAATGGGGCAATTTCTCATTTCCAATAACACTACTCCTGATATGAACAATTTTTAATATTAGTTGTCAGAAAGGGCTGTTTGTCGTTGAGTTATTGCTGCATGAACGTTGATGGGGTACTTGGGAATCAAGTTACAATGCGCTGCATAAGTAAAGTTAATTGTTACGCACATGCTGCCTAGCGTAGCCTAGTAGTAGGCTAGCTGTAATATGCCCACACTAATGGTTGGCCCATCCTGACCGGGGGAAAACCGCCTCAGCCAATATAAATCCGTCTCTGCCAGTGACGCAAATTTAGCTAGTACATAGTTGGCTAGTTGTGTATTATTCGAAAGAATAATTATGTTATAGACTGGCAGTGGCGTAATTAACGGGTGGGGAGGTGAGCTGGAGTGGCAGACCTATTCTGTAGGCTAGCTGTAAGTATTATTTGAAAGTAGATGTTACTGGCTGGCAGTGGCGTAACTGATGGTTGGGAAGGTGGCGTAAAAATTTACAAAAAAATCATTTACGCCTATGAATGTCCGCACTAATCGTAGGCTTATCGTATGGCTGTCAATATAACTTCATTGTTGGATACATAGTGACAAAGATGTGCCAAAATAAAAATTCGAAAATCACTATCAAATAGAGCAGTAGCACTACAGGTGCAACAATAATTATTCATGTTTCGTTTCAAAAGCATGGGCAAAAAAAGAATTGCTAGACCATTGTTTCTTCCGGGCCAATAACTCGGAAAGCAGGTATTCAGGTTAAATATTCGACCGATTGTTAGACATTAGATCTTTATGTTCAGACGTATGAAATGGGAGCATTTATAGTCATTAAAGGTTGTATGGATACTTGTTCGTTTCAAGGTCATCATGTTTCTAACTGTTTACTTGAGCATCATAGACCACCGATATAAATTTTAAAAGATGTAGGTAATCAATAGACAGTACCATCTCAAAAGACAGAATGAAAATCTGTTTAAGTGCAAAACTTATGTTCCAAAGAATATATCAAGAAATATGGGCAGCGTGTCAGGCACCGGAGTATTTCTAAACTGGCTGCTGAGCAGTGAAGGAAATTGTCATTGAGGTGCTTTCCTGGCTGTCATGCTAAACTTATTTTCTAGTTGCCTTGAAAAAATACATTACCTTTTTTATTAGCATTCTCCTTCTCTAATGCTGTTCAATGTAGAGAAAACAAAACATTGTTCCTTCCGGTTTGCTACTTATTGCGCAGCCTCCATCGTATATAAATCGAAGCGGAGCGACAGAGCTCACCTTTTCTTCTCTAGCCGCCACGCTGTTCACTTCGCTGAAGAAACGCTGTGCTTACCTCCGTTCTAGCACGGTCCTCCGCTTCCGCTTCGAGATGCCGCGGGCATAGGGGACGCCCAGGGAATCTCCCCCCTCCTCGCCTTCGCCTGTTCCTCCGTCTCTTGAGAACATGAAGGTTCTCGAGCTTACCACTGAACAGGATTTGCTGGGGCCTCCATCTCCAAATCCGCTGCTTTCGGAATCCTTTCCTCCGCAGTGTAATACCGCCGCCACGTCCCCCATTCCGTGCAGTAAACCGCCTCCGTCGAGGGACCTCCGGTCGCTTTCTGCCGAGTTGGCCCGTACCAAGGAACGGTATGCGCGGCTCAAGTTGCAACTACAAACGCGGAAGGTAGCGGCTAAATTAGCCTCCCCTGCTTTCACCCCTATTTTGGCTACCTCCGCCTCGGAGGCTGCCGTTATACCTTCACGTCGATTGAGGTTCCCTCCGCTGCCTCTTTCTATGACCTATCCTTAGGTAATGTATTTTTGCGGATAGGCAGTAAACATATAATTAGGCAGATGCGGTCCCTGCGATTTTTTAGCCATCCGTTGTTCCACAACGGTTTTATGGATGCTTCAGTTTCGGATGGACCTTTTCCACCTCCCAATTTGGCCTCCTCCTACGGAGGTGTTCTGAGTTTTTTTATCATCCTTCCGACTCAACCAAGTCTCCCTTCCGAGCCTCCGCATACTAGAGTGCTTTCTTTACCACCATATATCATCATGTCATGGATGAAATATGCCTTCGTTCCTATCTACCCCTCCGCACCACCGTTCTTCCTGGTCCCCAGCCCAGGACGGCCTGTGTCATCACGGCACTGCACGAATCAACACTGACAAGCAACATTCGTCATCCTTGGGTTTCTCTACCCGTTGCTCACTACTTCTGCGCAGCCTTCTTGGCTTATGTCATTTCACCACTGCTATCCGCTGTTGCCTTCCTTTTCTACAACATTAAGTGCTGTTGCTTACTCAACAAGGTACGACGTCCCTCCGCACTATCACAACATTCCGGTGACGCAGCTCACCCATCCTCTACCTGATGCGTGTTCTCTCTTTCTGCATCCCTCCGCCCCTGTGGAAGGGGAGCAGGGACACCCAAGTGGATCCCATAACATTATGTCACGGTATGCCTCACAGGGGGCAACACACGCCGCCACTTACAACTTCGACCCACTGCACAGCCTCCTTATCAAACGAAACCTAGGTTCCCATTCACTGGGCAATTCTTATTCACTACCGTTTCTGCAATAGGATTTCTTCCATTTCGCCTTCCTTCCGCCTCCATTGGACCAACAAATGTGGACCTCTGTTCCTCCAGAACGGGATGGCTCCCATCCGCCCTATTTTGACCTGCCGAAGGTCTTCTGCCTACCGCTCTATCATTGGAGCCATTTACTCCAGCTCAAGTAGATACCCTTTGCCTTCCCTCCGCCTCTATTTCGCGGATTGTTGCACCTCCGCCTTCAACTACCGGGTCTTCCGCCTCAATACATCACACTCACGTTACCGTTGCGCCTACAAGGCCTTGTCATTCATCCTTTATTGTATAGACTCTTCCGTCCTTTGGGACAAGACTGTTTTCCTTGAGCCTTGACCTTCCGCCTCCGTCATCAGTCTGTTTGCTTTCCCCGGCTCCCTTCTCAGGTCTTCTTCCAGGTAAGGTGCTCAGCCACTTTCCTGCCGTTGCCTCCACCTGGCAGCACTAGTTCCTGCTACAGCTGCAATGGCACGGTGTTTACCTCCACCAACGGCTCCGCCTCCGCGCGCATGCATCTCTTTCTCCTCCATGGGAATGTTACTCTCGTCATGTGCATCTCTCACAGGCTCTTGCTCGGGGGTCGGGCCCCCTTCCCAATGGGACAACCCTACCTGTCGCAGCAGCCTCTGGTCTTTCACAACCGTCAGCCCCTCCATATTATCTGTTCTTCACGTAACGATCGACCATCCTCTCCGCGGAAACGTTCCCATCCTACGAAACGAGCACCGGGACACTACGCCACTCATCCAGTCACGTCACAATGGGTTAAGTGGAAGCACCAACGCTCCTCCGCTCCATCCGCCACACGGGGATCCTCAAGACCTACAGTACCTCTCGTCCTGCCTCAACGACTATCCTCTGTCAAGAATAATCAACACATTCCGGCCGTCGCACGACATCTTTCTACTTTACTTCAGCCTTCTTTCGGCCACCAAATCGGCCTTCACAGGTGTATTCTTTCTTGCCAACTAACCCTTCTATACGATATTCCACATTTTGCTTTCAGAAAATCACTAGCGTGGATGTACGTATCCTTGCGCCGTGATGATGCAAGCATGTGTTGTAGTCAGTCTGTATAATACACAACTTGAACATCGCAAATGATTACGTAGGCAAAATTTTAATTCGTTATACGCTTACATGTTTCGGGAGGGGAAGCTGGGGTTTTAACAGTTCAGAGAAAGTTATTTAATTTAGGTCTGTATTGTTGGATTCTTCAATTTTTAGGACAGATGATTTTATATTTCGTTTAAGTTGCCCAAGGATGAAGGGTAAACCTTATCCGGATTGCCAAAAGAATTTTTTGGGGGGAGGGGAGGGGGGGTGGAGGAGGAGTGGAATACTTACCATTTATGTTGTCATGTTAAGTTTTATTTATTTCATTGTATTTTATTTCATTGCCTATTCAATACACACTTTTATTTGTATTTCAATTTTTTATTTTTTATTACAGTCGAAGTTCTTCAATTTTTAACACAGACGTTTGTGATGTAAGTATTTACATAAAATCTTCTCCCGAATCGTCATCCGATTTATTGCCAATTTCACTAACAAGGCGGTTCACTTCATTTTCAGAAAGTGCATCAATTTCCCAAATTTTCTCTTCAAGCTTGAGTCATGAAGTTTTGCCACATCTCTTTAGTGACTTTCTGTATTCGTTCAGCCAGCAATCTTTTTACTTCGTCTCTCTTGAACGTTTTGTTGTTGCTTGCAACATATCCCTTCACTTGACTTCAAGCAACTGTGTTCGATAGGATTTACTCACAGTGATACGGCGTAATCGAAACTTAGGTCGCCCGTCAGTCGGTACAAAGTTGTTCTCGAAAATTTAGGCAATTCAGGATTGCTGTTGATTTCTCCCAGTAATTTATTAAGTGTTGGTGGCTCGTTTCGAAAGAAGAAAGCATGGATTTTCTTTCGGACGGCAGCCCGAACCATGTCATCGAATCGTGGCTGTCGTGTTTCTTGCTTGTTACACCGCAATCTTTATTTTTTCTTTTTGTTCAGCATGTACAATATTCTATCTTACAATTTTGCTACGCAGCCTGTACGGCGCTGTAGTGCTTTTTTTCAAATAAAGTATAAAGTAAAGTAATCCATAGTGTGGCGCGGCCGCTTCTTCAACGGCGTTCAGCACACGTTTCCGCCGCTTCTCGGACTTGATCGAATACACTGTCCTCGAAGAAACTCCGGTTAAATCGCTTACCATTTCTGCAACACATCACCCTTGGTTTTTCCAGGATGAATTGCAAGAAGTTTGGCATAAACGTTCAGTAAAATTTGCTTTGACTGCCCAGTCAAAGTCTTCCCGCTTGGGTTCGCAATAAAGTAATGTGGCGTGGAGATGGATGCAGCATCTTTATTGTCCGCCATCTTGTTTGTTATGAATAACCTTACCAGGAAGGTGTCTTGGGTAACGCGAAAAAGATTCGTGTCTGTAGTTTTTCCCACATCGTATTTTTATTTTTTGTATGTTTGCATTTTGTGAAAATAAAGCACAAATGCATATTTATAAGTTATAAATACATGTAACTATTTTTTAACAGGCTTCTAAAGAGGGACTATCTCTTACATTGTAAAAATACTCATTTCCGCGTTGAAGTGATTTTCTGAAAGCAAAATGTGGAATATCCTATATCACCTAGCATTACCTTTCCTCTCGGTGCGGACGCTGCATCCTCCCCAGCTTTCCTCTGGGCTCCTTACACCGACCAGTCCCGTTGCCGGCTTTAATCGGACAAGGACTCACACCTCTGGCACCACGCCTCCACCATCTTCAGCGTCACGAGCCATCCGCCCGCCAATTTTTACCTCCTCTCTGAAGCCTGGAATCGTGCATTCCAAGGTTTTTTCATTTTCACCTCCCATCTAAGACAGTAAAGGATTAGCAGCTAGGTCGCTTCCTATGCTTCGACCATATGAACTTTCACCTCTGCTGTTCCTCCGCCTTCCCTCGGATCGACCATTCCTCTTGGCTTCAGCCCGGAACGGCTCGCCTCGTTATTGCGCATAGGCAGCATTCGGATCGAAGACGTTCCTCGTCCTTCATCCCCTCCTGCTATGTATTGCCTCGGAGTCGGCACTACCTTCTTGGATTGGACCTTTTATATCCAGCATTAAATGCTGTTATTTTTTGGAGAATATGACATCCCTCCGTGCCACCTCCTCCTGCACGTCCTCTTGTGCAGCCCTCTTTTCAGGAATGAACACCACAGCTGTGATCAGCCAACCCTTCTTCTGCCAGGAACCCATGAAGCTTCCCCACGCTGCTCCCTAAGGGATCCACCTGTGCAGCTCATTCTACCTTTCCTCAACATGATCTCAATGTTGGCTTTGTCTCCAATGTGTGGCTGCGTCCGCAGCATAGTACCTCCTGCTTTCGCCACCCTCCGCCTTCTGCGTCATCCTACCCCTCGATCCTCTGCTCGGGACAACAGGGAGGGGGGGGGGGGGAATTGCTCCCTCTCGGCCTCCGGTACCACGATCCTCATTATGTTAGACTTCGTACGTCCTCATTCACCCTCGCCGTTTGGCTGACACAACGTCAGAATTGACTATTCCTTCCGACAAGCTGTCCAACAATCTTACCGTTTTACAAGGACTCCACATCCCCGCCTAGGTTTGAGTACAACCTCCCAGGCAAACGTCTAGATTGCAACCAAAACACTGTCCGAAGACCTCTGCACAACCACCAATATCTTCGCCTTCCAGCGGTGCTTACTAGACTCTACAGTTAGGGCATGGTACCCCTCCGCAACCCACCATCTGCGCATCCTCCTGCACAGCCTCTTTCGGTTCATTCCTCCTGAGTTAATCGCCACGAGTGCTCATGCTGAGCGCTCCTCGCATTTTTGTTCTGTATACTACCATTCAGCGTTTGGTCGACATCCTCCGCTTCAACATTTGCTGCTTTCCGCCTTCCGCTCCTCCGCAAGGGACTCGTACAGCAGCCCCATCCATTCCTCCCATAAACGATGGGTCCTCTCCTTCCTACCCGGGTTCACAAAGTCTTTCCACCAATCCTCCGGAAAGTCCACCCTCCTATGCAATGCTCTCCTCCGTTTCTTAACCTCCTTGTTTAAGAAGGGCTTACAAGGATCCACTATCCTGGTGTGTAGTTTGGCCCTGAACGCTGTATTTCAGGCAGCCGGAAATACTGCCCTCCTTACTGATTACGAAATCTCTTCTTTCATCCACTCTTTTCACTTGGAGCGACCTCGCATTACTAAGCATTTTCCCAAATGGGACCTTTCCATCGTCTTAACGGTCCTCATGGCCACTCCCTATGAACCCTTGGCCTCCGCTCGCCTCCGCCACGGACTGCATTCTTAGTGGCTCTAGCTGCGTGTCTCTGCTGTAGTATACTACAAGCCTTATCCACAGCAGAACGAGATTGCTTCTTCTTGCCTGCCTACAAGGGTGTTACTCTTACACCACAGTCCTCCTTCATGCGAAAACTCGGAAGCCTTCTGAACACACCCATCCTTTCATCATCCCTCCGCCATATTCAGTGATGATCGGAAAAGAACCTTCTGTCCTGTACGAGTCGTTCGTTTTTATCTTAAAGCATCTTTAAACTATCCAACAGAACCACGCTCAACTATTTTTCACTGTTTAATGACAAGATTGAACGAACCTCCGCACTGATGATTGCCACCTGTATCGAAGCGTAATTGTCCAAACCTATGAGGCTCTTGACATCGACTCCGTTACAAAAGGCATGCAGGTGACAGCACACGAACTTCAAGCAGTTTCCACCTCCTGGGCTCACTACAGCAACGTTTCTATCACGGGAATTATGTTATCCGCCTCCTGGCGCCATCCTGCAGTTTTCACCTCCCATTACCTCCGTGATATGTCACATCACACTGACAGCTTGTACCGTGTCGGGCCATTTGTAGCCGCCCGCTGCATGCTTTAACCCCTTAAACACATTGGACCATTCTGTGAAGGGAACCTGTCGCTACTTGAGGGGACTCCGTTCAAATGGCGCCCGCCGCTTTGACGAAGTCTAAGGGAATGCTAATAAAAAAGGTAATTGATTTTTTCAAGGCAACTAGAAACGTCAAAATACCAGTGTTACCTGGTTAATTTTGGTTTCTATTGCCTATTGAAAAAAATCATTACCTTGCTCCCGCCCTCCTCCCCTCTCATCGCCATTTGGGCAAGGTAGAGGTATCGAAAAGGTGAGCTCTGTCGCTCGGCTTCGATTTATATACGATGGAGGCTGCGCAGTAAGTAGCGAACCGGAAGGAACGATGTTTTGTTTTCTCTAGATTGAACAGCATTAGAGAAGGAGAATGCTAATAAAAAAGATAATGTATTTTTTCAATAGGCAATAGAAACCAAAATTAACCTGGTAAGACTGGTATTTTGACGTTTTTTGTCCATAACTTTTGCAGCTATTAAACGATTTTCGGTCGCTTGTGGGTTGATGATGTCCAGCGATTCCTTGCATCTTTCAGTTACACCTGTGGTCTACGACGCTTGAATAAAGTTAGAAACGTGACTTTGAACGGACTTGTCAAGGTCAATCAAACTCACATGCAAAGCGGGGCACCCTAATGACTTTATAAGCTCATCCAGGTTTTATTTTGATTGGAGATGTTACAAAGAATTTAACCCTTTACTGCCCAATGGTAGGCGGCTACGAAACGGCAAAAAAATAAGTCCCAATGCAAGCTTTGTGAGGGGTCCCCACTCCCAGGGACCCCGAGCAAAGTGATCAGCAACACCCCAGTAGTTAGCATCCTTGTCTTCAAACCAAGTGAATGCCTGTTCGAATCCCGCGACTGACCAAACTTTCATATGGGGCTTTAAAAAAAAATCATCCAGTTCGGCATTGGCGAAAAAGGGTTAACATCCTGGTCCATTTGTTCCGTTATACCCTATATCTCTACGTAAGATGTTCCTAAATGGGAATGTTATACAACAAACAAATTTGAGCCGAGTACATAATTTATACTTGCATTTGGTTCATGGGCTCGCGTATCAACTCAAGAATTTGATTATTCTGTTGCAACTCTGCTTCTCAAAATACAGGTTCAGTTCTATCGCAAAAAAAAAAAAGCAGCAGCAGTAGAAATTGGTCCAAGAGGGAAAAAAAAAAGCCCTCTTGGATTTGGTAGAAAAAAGGTTGGACATAATTTCTGCCATCGCAATACAGGTTCCACCGTAACAAAAAAAAAATGCAGTACCACAAAATGGTACAAGAGGAGGAGGGCAAAAAAAAAAGCCCTCTTGGATTTCGTAGAAAAAAGGTTGGACATAATTTCTGCCGTTGCATTTTTTCACGTACCACACTATACATTTATTTTACTTCCATACTCCTATACTGCCACAGAAAAAAATTAAATATTCCATTACCAAGAAAACTCAGCAATGTTGAAGGGTGGTTGTCCCCAACGGAAAATATTAAGAATCTACCGTGGCAGCAGTGATATCGTTAACCTTTACAGCTTGCTACCAGGTTTACGAGGACGTGCCAAATTTTAACTCAAAAATTAAGGTGGTGGTGGCCCATTTGTTAAAAAAAAATGTGTTGTGCATTCCTTCGCTTGATGCATGCAAGTGCAAGGTAGTATTAGACAGCGCGCTAGATGGTGCAGTCTTTCATATGGTGACAACCTGCCGTTAAGGTCTCCACAAACCCTCAAAATGTAATAAAATTTCGCTTACTTGCAGATAGTGAGCATTAGTTGGTCAGTCTGTATACGAGCGAAACTGTGGTAGGCCAGTTACAGCAGGTTGAATGGTGGCATTGGAACTAAAAAGCTAAAAAAAAAAGTAGGCTGTAAGACGGCCCACCTTTCAGCTGGGAAAATAATCGCACTAATGCCATATTAGCAATTGTATCAAAAGGAAGATTTATTAGCTGCATTTTAATGCATGTACACATCAAGGAAAGTTTCAAGTAAAACCTGTTATTTTTGTTGGGCAAAATATTTGCAACATACCATTTTTATGGCAATTTCGCAAAGAAAATACAAATTCGCCAGCCCCCCTTCCCAAAATACAGATGTCTTACAAGTACTGTGATATGCGTACATCAAAATGTTTTGATACTGTATACATATTATGGTTCAGTGGTGATTAAGATACAATAAGGTTTATAAAAAATTTTTAATTTTTGGTGGTTGGTCATTTGCGTGCTCATAAGTCTCCTGGTGACCAGGGTTTTCCTTTCTTTTCGAAGCTAGGTTAGACCATGAAAAGAAATATGGTTCTTACACAAAGCCACTTTCAAACTTCTCACCCGTTTTGAAGCTCTGTCCTCTTACACACACCAATACAACACGACAGGATCGTTACAAAAGAGAGTGCTGGGATCCACGGCAGAGGGCTGGGATCCTAGATCCAAGCGGATCCCAGCCCCCGTTTGAGTTAAATGAAAAGTGGAAGAAAACAAACAAAGGTAATAAATTTAACAAACAAAGGTAATAAATTTACTGAAACAAATAAAAAAACACATAACAGATTAAAAAAGAAAATGTTCAACAATTCACGTTACTCACACCATTGCAACTGCTGCTTTACAAAAGTAAAGCAACTGAACATTGTTCGATCCCAGCACTTGGAAAGAGGGCGATATCCTATACAACCAAGCAACAGACAAGGCATTTAAATTTTTTTTTTTTTTACATTACAAAACAGATACCGGTTATATAGACCTCTATTCTTCTTTTTAACAGATTTAGTGCTATTGGCTAAAATTATACTGCAGATATTGCATTTTGTGCCTTACTGCGATTTTTTTTTTCAATTTCTCCAACAGTCTTGAATTGTAATAATCTCCCACAATAGTCGAATAGTTAAACTTGTGAAAGAAAATAATTTTACTGGGTGTAATAAATAGATTATAATATCAACATTATCATGAATCAAGAGAAATGACACGGCTTGTTTAGCTGATCAAGAATGTCAGCAACAAAAGAATACAGCCTTTCAGTTAAAAAAAAATTAAACGTAGACCAGACACTGGACTGAAGCAAAGTACGGTAGCTCATCAATTCCCGTTTTCAACACAGTTTGTC
>JAHWFP010169964.1:128349-147217 GCA_023313725.1 Lithobius niger
AAAAAAAACAGCAATTGGTAACCAAAGCAAGCATTAAAAAATTGTACAGTAATGAATAACCCATTCAATTCAGAATAAAAGACTTGTAAATGAAAAGTACCTCTGCATTTGGCTGCCGGTAGGCTATAGCTTAGAGATGAGGCTGGTAAACATTTTTCACAAGTTTACAGTTCCAACTTTACTATCTTACCTTTACGAAGAAAGATAAGTTTTCACAACACTCGTATTTGCAATAACGAAAACGTCTAGACAGAACTTCAATTATTAAAACGAATGGAACTGACAAGTTTTTTATTAATCCAATTTACATGCCCCAAAAAACAAGTTTGGGATTTGGTGTTGAGAACTGTGCTTCAACGTTAAACATGAATTAGAATCAAATTGATTTTAGAAACAAACAAACAAAAAAGATCTAGCCTACTTTTCATTCTGACTGAAAACGTACAAATATGGGGAAATTTTCTCGAAAATGGACTGATAGGCCTAACCGGGTTCTAATACTATGAAATATGCTGTTCAGACTTGCCAATGAAGAAGTAATTGTGAGTTGACTGCCAAAGTCACTAGGTGGTGTAAAGGTTTAAGCCAGAAAATTAAAATCACACCTACCCTGCAGTTTTCACGAATTTACTGATTTTTAAAACTTAATTTTATGTTGGGTAGGGCCTACATAACCTCACATGTAAGCTCTGGTCCAGTTAATGTACTGACTCGCAATATGTCTACACTTGGACAACCAAAAAAGAAAACATCGGTTGATGACGATGATTAAAATTTAATCATCTGCAAGTCTTCCTGGATTACCATACAGAAGCAAAAAGTTAGCATTGAGTCCGGACTTGAGCCAAGTTTCGAGATCTAGTTCAAGCTTTTCGTATGGACATTACGAACTAAATACAGTTATCAATGAACTTCAAAACAGGGGGGGAAAAAACAATCATCATTATTGGATCCAGACGTTCGATCGCAGTCAAATGGCCTAATGCAACTTAAGAGTTTGAAGTTTTAGCTTTAAGAAAAAAGTGTTACAAACTCAAAACTTTAATCAGTGGCCAGACACTCGACTCGAAACACATTGTTTAAAAAAAATATAGTTTTGAACCTAAGGTGCAGAGTAGGCATTTTCCTTAGGTACTTTTCCAGGTTTTAGAACACTTGTAGACTTCGCTTAAACTGCTAACAAATACATACATGTTAATACAATTTGTTAATTTGGTGTGCAGTGCACGTGATAAAAATATTTTACAATAACACCAACAACCCAACCTACATTGAGGTTTCATACTGTTCGAAATTGGATAAAGGTTCAACTCACTCAACTTTGGTGTGCGACCACCAACCACGACAAGCAAGGAAGAAGGACGAGATGTAGTGCTCACAATTTCACGACATATATGTAAATAGCCTAGTGTAAATAATATTTTTAGGCCTGAAGAAGATCCGAGGAAAGGATTGAAAATTCGCCGACGCACAAACCAAAGACCAAAGTTCGAGCGAGTTGAACCTTTAATCCAATTTTGAACCCAACCTACTTCACCCCAAAAAAAAACCGCTTATTAAAACTGCAACCATAACACTATGCCATTTCCAGCACTAATGCAACAAGTTAATTCGCGTTTTCTGGTTATGCTAGGCCTATACCGAGAAATCGCTATTGTATGCAAAAATTGGTATCGGTCTGGTCTCAGGGGTGCAGAAAATTCTTACTAGACAAAATTTCCTACAAATTTTTCAAATTTCCATGGACTTTCACTACGTAGGCATACCATATTTTAGCGAATTTCCAGTTCTCCGAAATTTACCACAAATCGCGTTCGGTATATTCTGCACCTCTGCTGCCACAACCATTTATGTAGACGGTAGCGACTAAAATTCTGGTGGAGTTGAAAAGTAAGACTATTTAACCATACATTAGATTTCGTCAGTTTATTTATGCTGAACGTCAAAGGAATTTATTTAAAAGAAAAAAACTCTTTTCACACTTAAAACCTGTTCGAATGAAAATAAAACCAAACAAACAATTTATTAAATGAAACTCAAATCGTATCGCATCGTTTTGAGGTGATCGATGCGGGTGGAGGGCTTAGGTCTATGGCAAAATGCTTTGCTTTGTGAATGTGAAAATTTCATAGGCTAGTGGCAACTTAACACTTTCTAGGCACCAGGACATAAGTTACAAGAAACCGGCATTTTATCACATTTTTAGGGCGAACAAATCCCATATGGTGGCAACGTTCTTTCCCCGTCTTCAACCCCACTTGAAATATCAGGAAGCGACACAGATTCTTTTGGCTTCGTCTCCGATAAGTCTTGCAGCTCGACATCGGAAATTCGCTCTCGCCTTTGCTTCAGATAGCGACCACCTTGATAACCGATGCCGCCACCGACGGCTGCAGCTAAACCACCCAACTTAAAACCGGCCAACAAACCCACAGGGCCAGCGGCAACACACCCAATGATGGCCCCTGTCAACGGCAACATTGCCGCTTTCAATTTTGTGGCCCTTCCCAAATGGGTTGCGCCTTCGTGTACGTTAATCTGCGCTGTATCAACGTTTTCTTGTATCGAGTCGACTGCTGTTTGCTGATGGTGGACTTCTTTACTGAAAGTGTGTATCATGTGATTTAGACCTATTAATTCGTGGTACAGATTTTTCCATGACGAAACTGACGCGGGTGACACTTGTGGTTGCACCTGTTGTTGTTGTTGTATTTGAACGCCGCTATCTTCGATAGCATCCGAATCGGGTTTTTCTTCTTCGCTAACATCAGCAACATTTGTTGGTTTGGACGCAAATATTAGTCTAGTTGGATCAGTTACGTCATGATGTTCTTCAATAAACGCATGTACAGCTTCTAATGCTTGTGCTTTAACTGGATCGACCCTCTTGTCGAAAGCAGGCAGATCCTCACTTCTCAACTGGTGACGTACTTTTTCTACTTCCCAGATGTCTGCCTTAAGTTGCTGAACCGTACGACTAGCGTTCACTTGTTCTCGGTGAATTCGATCCCATTCGTTTAAACGTGTAAATTTTCTAATATTATCTCTGTGCTTGGTGAGCAATTCTAAATGCAAGGGGATTGCAACATGCGTAAACTTGTGTAGAGCCAAATCAAATCTCTTCAGCGAAACATTGTTAGTTGGATTTGGACTTACGTCACTTATGGATTCGGTGGTTTCCACCACTTTTGACATTGTTCCTCGGCCAAAACACAACTCAGATTGTTAAAAGAGTTTGACTTGGTAAAAATAAACACTACATGACGAAGCCTTCTGCTGACGGGCTTACTGTTTCGATACAGCAAGTTTCTAAATGTATCATTTATTGGGAGCCCCACCCAAAAGGACATCGGTCCCAGAAAATAATATGGATAAGGCAGTTTGTAGTCAGAAAGGCGGCTGCACAGGCGTGGAAGTGCTCTTTAATCTGTGGGCAGCTATTCAGTACCTTCCGAAAGCACCGAACAGAACGAACCCAAAGGCACCACTGTTGGTGACAGTTCAGCTCATTTCCTATTATAGCCGTGTTGATTTGGCTTGCTTACGTCAACCATCGTCAGCGATTAGTCTGTTTCCGGCAATCGCGCATGCTCAAAAGCTACACCACTGGCAATCACCCACAACCACCTCCCCGAGATGGTTTGCAATTTGTCATTGCTCGCGCCTGGTCACATCCATTAGCCTAGCCTAGTCCAATCAATTAGCCACGTCTGGTCACGTTAAAGGTATGACGTAACGAGTGTTCTCTTGAGCTTGTTGATTTTGCTGAGCTGTGATTGCAGTTTCGGAAGGTACTAAATGGCTGCCGCAACATCATCGTACACGCGCGCTGTCAAGTTTGGAGCCAAACTGTCTCTAACAGTGGTGCATTCTGTTCGCTCTGTTCGGTCGTTCAGGAAGGTACTGGTTATTTCGACCTCCGGACAGAGTAGCACCTCACACCGATGTATTACAGCGACCTGGTTCTCTGTCAATTACGATACATAAGCGACGCGACAGTTAATCAGAGCACCAAATGGGTGGGCTGCCGGAGAACCTGCGCAAATTAGGCTATCAAGCAAGATAAAGCTTGCGCGTCAAAATGCTAGTGGTTTTGTTGGATAAATGTTTCTTCGAATTCCACATATACAAAACAGACCTGGTGATGATGATGGTGATATTGGCTGTCCGTTTTGCAATACGGCGCAGGCCGGAGCCGCATAGCACACCAACCTTCAAGCACAAAATTCCCTCCCTTACTCTTTCCCCCTTCGGCTCCACCATCCCACCATCCCAACCTCTTTCCCAGTTTCACTCTCCCCTCCCCCCCCCCCCTCTGCCAAGGAGCTACCTAATGGCTTCCTCTCCTTATAAAGTTTTCAAGCCCCCAGCAATCCACCATCGCATGTTCGATCATTTCATTACCCTCGCCACAAATAACACACGTGAAATCCTATTCCACATTCCCCCACCCCCCGTCCAGCTTTCGACACAATCTTTCTCGTATCGAGAACCCCAGCCCTCGCCCTAAACAACAGCACACTTCAAAGGGTTTTAGCGAGTTCCCTGCAATAACTTTCCCAATCCATTGTACTTTTCTTCTCCCGGTATCGCTTTGCTGAAGACTTTTCACCCAGTTCCATCCTGTTTCTTCACTTCCTTAATGCCTTTCCTCTTCAATACCTTCCCACCCTCACATACTTCCCCGCCAGCCTCCTCGTCTATCCACTCACTTTGTGCTGCCCCATCGCCTCTAACATATTCATGTACTCTCTCACAATCACTCCCTCTTCCAGCCCTCGCACCCTCTTGTTGAACCCAATCTATGCCACTACTAACCTCACTCTCGAAGGACAACCAGCCCATTTTCCTTTCACCACATCCCCAGCAGTGTACAAATTTGCTCCCAATGCCCACCTTCCCAGCTCTTCCTTGAATCGCTCCAGCTGCTTCCACCCGACCCAACTATATACCAGAATCATCGTAATCCCTTAGCTGTTGTACCCCCACATTGCCACCTTCCTAATCACCCCCTTGACCCTTACCGCTTTCCCTGTCACCATCCCCCCCCCCCCCAACTTGAGTCTCTCCTCCTCTTCTTCCCCCAATGATTCTGCCCTTCCCCAAAAACCATACTGCTTTCTCCCCACTAAACTCCACCTTCATTTTGGCAAATGTCAGCATTGGTGTGCAGAAACTCTCCTCTCCTCCCTTTCTCCATCTGAACCCTCTTCCTGATTTCAATAATCTTTTTTCTAATCTCCTAAGATACACTACGAAAAGCAGCGGTGATAAGTGAAACCCTTGCCTCAGGCGCCTTTTACTTTCTACCCAGTCCGACTGGACACCCCTCTTCCCATGATGTTACATATCTCACTCTCATACAGCCTCTTAATCAGATCCATCAATCCCTCTTCAACTCCAAATTTATAAAGTCCCCTCCCCCCCTCCCCAGGAGTTACCACTGCACTCCATCGTAGGCATGGGTGATGTCAAGGAAAGCCAACCATAGGTTCCTCTCCTTTTTCCTCACAAACCTCAATAGCCTGTGCCACGACAAAGACATTATCTACCAGCCTTCTGCCCTGTTCTGAACCCATTTTGCACCTCCTCAAGATTACTCCTTTCTTCCAACAGGTCTTGGGAGCCGGCTTGTCATCACTCTCATGAAGACCTTCAGCACTGCACTAGCTATGGCTACGGGCCTAAAGTTCCATTTCCCCCATTCTACCCTTTCCCCTCACACGCATAAAGAACTCGCACCCTCTTCCAGCTTTCTGGAACCCTTCCCCCTTTCAGAACCTCATTAATTTCCCAGAATAACCTTCTTTTGGCCTTGGCTTCCATCCCCATGATCAGCTCCCTCACCATTCCTTCTTCCCCAGCAGCTTTTCCCTTATGAACAGCACAAGAAAGTGCTTCCTCAAACTCCCCATAAGATAACAGTACCTCCCTAAAGCACCGAACAAAGCGAACAGAACGCACCACTGTTAGAGACAGTTTGGCTCCAAACTTGACGTCGCGTGTGCGCAGAGATGTTGTGTCAGCCATTCAGTACCTTCCTAAACTACAACACAGCCCAACAAGCTCATCAGAGTATTCAATACGTCATACTTCACCGCGACCAGACTTGGGTAATGGATTTGACCAGGATTGGCTAGTAGATGTGACCAGGCGAGAGCAATGCCAAATTGTGAACCATCTCAGGGAGGTGGTTTTGCTGGGGTGGAGGTTTGAGCATGCGCGACGTAACAGTTTTGACGAAACAGATGCATCGCTGACGATGTTGACGTCAATCAAGCCATATCAACACGACTATTAGCAGGGAATGAGTCAAACTGTCACCAATAGTGGTGCGTTTGGTTCGCTCTGTTTGGTCCTTTAGGAAGGTACCGAATTTCTTTCAGCAGTCTTCCTTCTCCCCCACCCCTCCTCCATTACATCCCCTCTTCACTCACCATCTCCTCCTCCACCCCACACAGCCCTCTCAGAACTTCAGTCACATGACCTTCTACCTGGCTTCCTTCCCACTTCGGCTCACCTTGCTACGCTCCCTATTCTTTTCCTTTACAACTCTCCAGAACTTCAAGCCTGCTTTCCTGCCCCTCTTTGCCACTTCTCTTACCAGCTTCTGGTTAAATGCTCATATTTTCATTGCTACCACCACTCCTGCCTCCTCCTTTCTCCTCACATACTCCCTCCACTTCTCCTCACTCTCCCCCTCCCCCCTCCCAATCCCCTTTCTGGCAGTTCCTTCATGCTTATGTTCTATGCTCGGTAGCAAAAGAGAAATGTGTGTTTATTTCGCTTTTACCAGTAGTCTCCTTCACCTCCTGATCCCACCACCCTTTTCCTCTCCCATCCCCCTATCTCGCCTCCACACAGTCCTATATGCCACCTTCAGTGCCTCTTTCTCCCAGTCCTCATACCCTTCCGTCTCATTCCTCCACCACCTTCACAACATTTTCTAGCACCTCCAGGTCCTTTAGCTTCCTCCTCCTCCCTCCCCTTTCCCTCCATTCCGGTTCCCTCTATTCTCCCTCCTTCCTCCCACCTCTATTCACTGTCCAATCAGACTAGACCAGACAATGGTCAGAATATGGAGTTTTCGTATGTTGTACACTGCTGTGTACAGGGGTCATAACGGCATAAACAACGGTGTTTGTTAGGTCAACCTGGAGTTTGGAAAACTGAAGAAAATAAATGGGGTGGCGGGGTCAGTCTAGTAAGCTGTTGGGGGTTTTCAAATACTACTGTCGTTTACAGGGGGTCAAGATAGCAAAATTGCAGCGATTTGTTACGTCAGCCTGTTACTGGGAAAAGCGAAAAAATAAGTGTGGGGAGGGGGGGTTACTCTAGTGACACAGACACTATTTCTACCTGTTTGAGGTTGACATTACCCTTCCTCACCTTGCACCCCTCTTCCACTCTCTCCTTTTGTGCTTGCGCCGACATCTTGAGGGCAGTTTGGTCTGGACAAAGGCAAGAACGTTTAGTTTGCACAAATCCAAGCAATATGAACCTGAATAAATGCAAGATTTTAGTAACCTAACGAATTTCCGAGCGATCCTGGTAAAGATTGGCACCTGAAAAGTGGAAGAATGCATCGGATAGTAATTCTAAACCGTAAAATTCTTTTCAAGTGAATTTAGAAAGATGAGCACTGTAGGCCTTATGGCCTCCATGTGATTAGCAACATCAAAGTTTGATGAACAACAACATGGACAAAACAAATCAGTGAACGATTTCACCCATTATCTGTGAGGGATTAGTGAGAAAAAACGATCTTCTGTCCTACAAGAGGATCAGAGGCTGGGGAAAAACCATTGAGGGCCTTCATCGGTAGTGTCACCAGCAGTGTCACTGGCAGCATCACCAGGAGTGACACTGCCAGTGTCACCAGCAGCGATACCCATGGCAGCCTACAATCTTCACTGGCAGTGTCACCAGTGGAGCCCCACAGGGAAGTGTCATCGCCAGCCTCCTCTTCATTATCTTCATCAATGACCTGCCAGAGTACCTTACCTGCAACAGATACATCTTCTTGGATGGCATCAAGCTTGTTGCCCAGGTCGTCTCTCCTACTGACCCTATTGCTTTCCAATACAAAACCACAAACTTACGCAAAGGGTCCACACAATGAACATGGGCCTCAACAAAACAAAGTGTGCTGTCCTCAGCTTTGGCCATCTCACCTGTACACTCTGTAAGACTATGGACCCCCTATTAAACACACAGACATCCATAAAAAATTAAAAACTAGGTGTACTCATCAACCAAAAACTTACCTTCTCTCAACACACTGACCTTATTACCAGATGTTTGCCATCATCCAGAACTCCTCTGTTCTTAATGAATGTACTTTCTTTTTGCTCTACCGCTCCCTTGTTCGCTCAGTATTCTCGAGTACGCTAATTCTGCTTGGTGGATTCGATTTGAATCAGACTGCTGCAATGTCGCAGAATTTGAAGTGTCCTCATCTTTACCTACATGTGTGCAGCAGTCACTTCCAGATGTGGGGTTGCTTGATTGTGGACTTGTTTGCGGTCCAGAAGAAAACCAGTTAGTGCAATTCGTCTTCCAGTTCCCGGGTCCGAAGGCCTGGGTGACGAACACCCTCAGCATCTCTTGGCAGGTGATGTCTGTGTACCTCTTTCTGCCGTTTATCCTGCTGCCGCAAGTGCTTCAAAAGATCCACCAGCCACCAAGACTAAACGTTCTGGTAGCTTCCCTATGGCCGGCAGCAGCATGTTTGTAGACCTTCTGGAGCTTACCAAAGAACCTCCTATCATGCTGCATCCAACACCAGATCTTCTGTCTCAACACAATGGGAAAACTTGCACCCGAAGGTTGAGCTACTACATCTTCAGGCGTGGAGGCTGTGACGAGCTCATTAGTAGATTCGAGTTTTACCCCTAAAGTGACTCACAGTCTTATTCAATGCCACTAGCCGTATTAAGGTCTACGAGGCCACATGGAACAAGCGGTTCCAGTGGTGTATGGGGAAAAGGATGCCATCATCTGATCCATCGAACGCCGTTCTAGAAAAGTTCTTCGTCCATTTGTTCGAGAAGGGGCTCTTCGTGACAGCGATCAAAGGCTACAAGCCAACGATCTACTTAGTCCTCATGTTCTGCAATGGGGAGGAAATGGTGACCACCCTAATAGTCTCAGGGATCATGCAATCCTTTGGGAACCGAAGACGAAGGGTCATAACATTATTTTCAAGTTGGACTCTGCGACTGGTACTGGTGAGCCTCTGTCAGGTCCTGTATAAATCTTCTCGGAAAGCATTTCTCCTCCACCTGACTCAGATGAATGCTTTTGCTAGCCATGGACGTGGCAACCTGCCAAAGTGAATACTGTGCCCTGTCCCGGGACAAGGACTGTATGAGATTCTCGAAAGGATGGAAAGACGTGCCACTTCTGTTTGACCCCCCTCCCCCCAGTTCCGAGAGAAGACTCAAAAACCTGTTGAGCTGACTAAGCTCATCACACCGAACACCGAGGGCCTTCAGTGGCCTGGTTGGGGCAGAGGACATGGAACGATTCAACAGGCCTTTGGGGGTGCTGTGCTTCTACCTGGAAGCCAAACCATTGGAGGCCCTCGGCTATAACAACAGGATGTGGGGTGGAGGTGGTAACTCGTCATTCAAGGATGCCTCTGCTGGCTCCTTTAAACCTGATTGACTAGGGGATGTGGCAGTTAGCGGCTAGATGACCCAGCAAGTCCTGCACAGTGGATCCGAGGGGTGATTAAACACCCCTACCAGCTCTACACAGATTGCCTTGACATTCCTGACGATGTGTGAGCCCACGAACTCGGAACCCTCTCAGCGTCATGGGTAATTTCATTTGGTGATCCAGTCACAGAAGTTGTTTCAGCATACTCCTGGAGACATCTGCCAACCTTTGTCAGCCACGATAGAGACTTGGGTGATGTCCAAAGCTTGAAGTCCTTGGGCCCGTGTGTGCTGGTAGGTTCAACGAATCCCGAAGAGTGACTGAGATCCTGCAGCCTACAGATCGTTGGTTTACTGCATGTTGTGTTGATAAATTTCCCGCTACTGAAATTCCATCATTCCCCCAAAACTATGAAACTCACCTCGTGGCCCATACTATTCAAATGACGGATGCCTTCTTCATTTTCAGTGTTTCAGTCATTGGTGACACGTAGCGGCAGGCAGGGACGGTTGCTGTTGGTTCTGATACTGATGATATGTTGGTTTGTTGGGTGAGTGACAATATGCTTAATAGTGGCCTGTAAACTGTATTACAAACTTTGGGCTGGAATTCAACAAACAGATTATGCCATGATTACTTTCTCCAACTTAGGCTACTCATCATGTTACGTTGTATCGGGAGTAGCATAGACGTCTCATTTGTGCCCTCCAGAGCCGAGCCCATACCCGACTGCTGGGGCAAATCTGCACTTCCAATTCTGCTTACCAAAAGTGACCCACTGGTGACTCGTATTTGACATCCAGGTTTCAGCTCCGGGTATGAGCTCCTGGTTGTATTTGTACGCATCACAACAAATGATCTCAACAACTTAGAGCGACAGGCCAAATTTCTGTTTATTATTAGAATTACGTGAACCAAGCCTGCTTTGGAATAATTAAGTAATAGTTATTGGTTAGAAATGAGAGGTTTATTGATTTTTAACCAACGGCTGCGATTATTGGCCCTGCTCGAGTACGCAAAGGTCAAGGGTGAAGCAGGGTCAGGGTCAATAATTGCAGCCATGGGTTAAAAATCAATAACCTCTCGTTTCTAAACCTATAATTGTTTTATACCACGGTTGGAGTGTCAACCTAACTCGTATTAAAACGTGTTTGTGAAAATTGCTTCAAGAAAACGTTGATCATCAGTATCCTCGATATGAATGAAGGTCATACCATTTTTTTTTTGTGGAGGGGGAAGTGTGGTAGATGGACGAGTCCTTTCGCTCAAACTTTGTGGAGAGAGGGGGGGGGGGAGTTAGACAGAAGGGTCGGTTAGCAATACAAGCTGGGTTTACGGTGAAAGGTCCTCGTGTTTATCGAAGCGTTTATCGTGTTTGGAGCAAATAATTCGATATGTGAGACAGCAGGGATAAAGTGACATTCTGGGAAGGTATGTAATTCATTTTGTGCGTTTGTAATTTGGGAATTGTTTAAAAAATACCGTAATAGGGTTTCGGTATGAATGAAGGTCATTCCATTTTAGTTTGTGGAGGGAGGGAGGAGGGAGGGAGTTAACACGGACTGAATAAGCTTAGGAATGGGCAAGACATGTGAGAGTTTGCAGGGATAGGAGGATTTCATTCCTTTTAAGTAATTAGTTTTGTACGTTTTTATTGCGTTACTGTTTTTTTCACGCTGCATTTGGTTGTTGGTGTGTGCGTTCCCAGTCGCGTGATTTGGAAGTGTTAAAAGTGTGGTTTATCGGCAAAAGTGTTGGTTAACTTCATAACCCACACTTTTTGCTATGACGCACACTTCCGGTCACGGTTAACGGAATTTAACCTACGGGAATTTAGCGTGGCATTTAGTTAGCGTGACGTCACAGCCGTGGTATAAACAGATTTTATTTAACATTTCAAACAGCTTGCGTTTGGTACTAACTGCGTTCATGTTTGCAGTGCTCCAATAATTTAGATCATTTGTTCTATGTGTCCTTTGATATTGTATCGCTTTCAGCTGCATACGTTTGCTAGCCTTATTCTGTTTTCGAGTTCCCGAAGTTAGGGCCGCTAGTTGATGCTTGAGGGTGCAAACTACTTCTAAAAACAGTACACGTTGTGGCAGCGGAGCACGTATTCAAGTAAATGCGCACGCTCGCTAGAGTACGAAGCACAAGCCAAGTTTCATACTTTTCGGAAATGATGGACTTTGCCCACTACCTAGGCTTCGGTTCGGCTGGTCCCTCCTCCATTTGAACGAATTCAGCAAAGAGCCAAATTTATTGGGGTGGGTCTGGTTAAAATTGGTTTCTATAGCCTTAATAAGAAATATATGCTACCTGTAAATTATTGCGTTCAGTCCTCTGTAATGCCCGTTTCTCTTGAGGTTTCTTCCCTCCAGATCCGGCCAGCTGCGTAACCTTGACTGAGCATGCGTTGTGCGCAGCCCCTCCTATAAAAGCTTTCGGCTGAGGCAGCCCACTATCTCTTTTCCTCTCGCTAAGTCATGGTGATGACACAAGAGGGGAGTCAGGGAGGGTACAAATAGTGTATATTTCCTATTAAGGCTATAGAAACCAATTTTAACCGGACCCACCCCGATAAATTTGGCTCTCTATTAGTCGTTTTGGAAATATCCACTGCCTGTAAATTCTTGCATTTACCGTAGTGGCAGGTGGCAGGTGTCACATGATGGGTTGCCCTGTGGTTAGGAGCTGGATCAACCAAACGTTTACTAACTTTGCACTTTTTTGAAACAAAGACAACGTGAAACAGTGGATTTGGTTCTCTTTCGTAAAATTTGATGGCCATGAAAAGGGCCGTTTTGTTAGAGATGGGTCTTGCTTCCATCTTGAAAAGTGCTTAGGGGGGTTGGACGACACATTTGGCTGCAACGATGGCTCCCAGAGGGTGTAGCCCATCTTTTTGTCTTGACGTGTCCCTGAAGTAGTGGCTTGTGAAAATGGATAGACTTCTCCAGGACGTGGCTTGAAGAATTTCAGCGATCGAGACGTGGCTGTGGAATGCCCAAGAAGCGGAGAGAGCTCTGAGTTCATGAGCGGTGAACCTGATATTGTTGTCAGACCGGTCGATGTTGAGATCTTGATAGACATTGTGGATGACAGTTTTGATCCATGTTGCTATCATAGTGGCAGAGAATGACTCCATTGTTGTCCTTGAGGGGTAGGAAGAGTTGGCTTCGACCCTTGCGGCATTCGTCTACTTCTGTTCTTTTGATATAGTAACGTAAAGCACAGATGGGACAGAGTAGACGTTCAGGTTCATCACCGATGTTTGTGAGCGCTAGTATGATTATCGGCTTAGATCTTTCTGGGGGTTTTTGAGTCTCGGCTCGAAAGTCTCGACGAGGTTGGAGATGAATGAATTTGCAGTTGTTGAAGAAGCAGCAATAGACAGAATCGCTTGAGAGTGGTTGTATTTAGCTGCATTGGAGGCTGAACGCAAGTGTTGTCAGGAAGATGGTCTTGCGTGAGGTGACTGATGAGATTTGTCTGAATTGGTTCATAAGGTGGCTTCATAAGTGTATTCAGAACGATGGCCAAATTCCAGTCCGGAAAAATCCTGTTGACGGAAGGGCGTTCAACTTCAAAGGATTTTAGGAGAGTTGAGATGCGGAAGTCTTCAAGGAGGTGCGTGCTGCCTGCGGCTTTGAAGATGGAATTTAAGGCAGAGCGATTGACTAAGATTATAGATCCTTTAAGGCTATCTTTCAACTTGAAGAGGTCGTGAATGAATACTAATAAGTCTGCAAGATCAGGATTGATTGGATTAGTTTTCCGTTACATACACCAATGAAGCCATCTTTTCCAATGGCTGTCATATAGTTTGTTAGCTGAATCACATATTGCTTTGCTTGCGAGTCTAGTGGCCTGGTCTTCAAGAATGCCTGCCACTTTGATGAGTCTGATGATAGCAACCACTCGTGAAGCAGTACGTTTGTCGGTTTCTGCTGGAGGATTGTTCCCTTTCTATGCATTAGTAGGTCTGGGAGACCTGGCAGACTTCTTGGTTGGTCGATTAGAAGGTCCAGTAGTCGGTAGAACCATGGAGCTGCTGGCCAGTTCGGTTAGATTAGGAGGAATTGACCTTGAGTCTCTTCGATATTCTGCAGAACTTGTAGAAGAAGAGTGAATGGTGGGAAGAGGTAGGCGGAAAGATTCTTCCATGGGAAGGTTAGTGTATCCACTGCCCATGCTTGGTTGTCCGGAAATGGGCTGATGTATTGGGTAAGTCTGGCATTGTGCTTCTGGTGAATAGGTCGATCAGCAGAGTTTCCCATGTTATGAACAGAGATAAACGAAGCAAACAGTCTGCATTAAAGACTGGCCTTGTGACGACACATTATACACTAATCTGAGAAAGAAAGAAAAGACAACTGCCCCGACTGGACTCGAACCCAGGACTTCCCACAGACTAGGCCGGGCATTCTAACCACTGCGCTACCGGGGCGGATACTGGGTACAGACTCCAGCCGAGCTAAGAAGCTGTTCAGTCTTTCTCAGTGGTGACCTAGAGGTAACAAACACACAGCAACAGGGGGGAAAGCAATATTACTTCTTGGCCCCCACAATAGAAATAATGCGAGAAATAAATAAAGAAAACCCTGCGTATCCAAGACAAAAGTGACTTGAGCTGAGAGCTGACAGGGGCTGCAGTCATCAGCGCGTGACGCTACTAGGTGGGTGAGCCGGCAGGTAGTGTGAAATTTAGTTAGGTAGAACAGAGAGAGAATTATTTAACGAAATAAGCAAAAATAAAGGTAAGCATTTTAGGACAAGTAAAAACAATTTTTAGTTCGCAAACTCCGTTTTTGGTTGGGTGTTTGGCAAAAAAAAATGTTTGTCAAAAGCTGCAATATTTCAGAATTTGAATTCTTTTTTGGAGTTCTGTGAAACTGCAGGAATTTTGTACAAGCCATGACTGAATTGGAATAAATTACAATGCGTGTTTCTTTCTCTTGAGTAGAGTTAATAACCAGACAGAATAACATCAAATTACCGGCCGGCACCGGTTAAATTTGGTTTCTATTGCCTAAAACGAAAATATACCGTACGGGAGATGTTGTGGAGGAAGCACTCTCTGTGATGATGTCTTTCACAGTCTTGAAGAAAAAATTCTGGAAGTGGCATGCATAATGTGTTGTTGCTCATGGAAAGGAGTCAAAGTTAGGTGGATATAAATCCACGAAAGGTTGGGAGCACATCAAGGTGATTGTTCAATCCAGGGTCTTTGGTTTTGGAGCGTCAGAGGACCGTGTTGTGTAGTCATTGGTCAGACGAGGATCGGGAGTCGACAAAAGATGACAGCAGCGAAGGACAACAGTCCAAAAGGGCCGCGACCTCCAGGCGTGGGGAACGACGGACTGGAAGAGCTGGGATGCTGGCCAGGGAACGGCGGTAGGCAGCAAAGGACAAAACTCTTGGTTCTGATAAGCCACTCATGGCAGGAATGCAGGAATACTGCCCAATGGAGCTGTAACGATCGGCAGTGAAGGACGACAGGCAGCGGAGGAAAGCAGTCTTAATGACAGGAATGAGTGATGACATTTGTGAAGAGCTGCAATGACGGCCATTGATAGGGGACAGGCAGTGACAGACAATATGTAGCACAGGACGACAGTTAGGAAAGGATGGGAGATCAGAAGAACTGCAATGACAGGTGCGAAGGATGACAGTTTGGAAAAGCTGCATCGACGGTTGGTGAAAGGCGACAGGCAGCGAAGGATGGCAGGCAGCAAAGGACGACAGTCAGTAAAGACTGGTGGACCAGAAGAGCTACGACGACAGGAGCAAGAGATGATAGTCTAGAATAGCTGTGAATGACAATCAGTGAGGGACGACAGTCTTGAAGAGCTCGAAACAACAGAAAGTTGAAGAGAGGCAGACAACAGGGCGTTCACGCCGTAGAGTTGCCAAGTAGGGCGAAAGGAAGACAGAGCAACCGGTCGACAACACGTCGAGCGATGAGAGATAGGATGGAGGCGGGACAATGGTGGTCGAATCAGCTGACGGGTGGGTTTGCCGGTGGGGAAAACGTCCTTGGTGTGGAGTCCCTGGTGTGTCCCTTGATCTGGCCGAGATGCGAAGGTCAGTCAGCAACAGGTGAATCATGATCTGCGGATTGATCGCTTGAAGATGAATGTCAGCGAACGTTCTCCAAAACGAAGAGGCAGAGGATTTTGGCGACGGGTAAAACATGATCTGGGAAGGTCTGCGACCTGGGAGGAGAATCCGACAAAGGATGGCAGGGGATGACTGTCGGTGAATATATTCCAAACGATGAGGTGGAGGGCAGTCTTGAAGAGCTTCCGGCCATGGGCTGTTGACCGGAAGAGCGGCAGACGACGGGTAGAGAGTCTATCTGAAGGACCCCAGTGGGATGAAGAGCTGGCGGCACTGAGTTGGAAGTCCGTTGCCGGAGTCAGGAGTGGATTTGTGTCGGCGATATGATGAGTGTGTCGGCGACATGAAGAGCATGGAGGCGCATTATTGGAATCAGAAGTTCCTGTCGAACACCATATCTAGGGCGACCGCTGTTGGTGAAGAGACACGAACAGCGTGAGGAAAGTGACGACAGGAGAGGATTTGGTTTTTTTGGTGCTTCTTGCAATGCAGGTGCAAGGGAGAGTCTTTATGTTGTCCGCAATAGATAGGCGACATAGGGCACAGTCCTGAAAGAAAACGGCTGTAAAATCGTTGACTGCTGCAGTGTTGGTCGAGAAGGTGACGGTAAGGCAATGATGTTTGGATCAGCCGGAGGAGGCCTTGTCGGTGGCGACGGTGTTCTTGAGGCGGAGATTCATGTCGAGTTCCAGACTGAGGCTTGCTGTGAAAGACAGTTAGCAGCAAGAGAAGCAACGTGTTGGCTAAGGGTCTTCTGTCAGCGAGAGGAGGATGGAGACGTGTCGGAGAGGGAGACGAGTGTCGTTATGAAAGGGGGCAACAAGTCGAGAGGGGAATGACGAGACTGAAAGTGGGTGGAAGAAGACTCGAGCGTCTAGGATTTCTCCCAGTGTTGGGTCTTGTCATTGACTGCATTGGATGGGCAACATGGGTGAAGGACTTGTGGAACGATGCAGATGATCCGATACATGTAGGTATCGTGGTGGTGTCGGTAAAGACAGGGCAATTTTCTTGGGAGTGGAGTTCCTTGTAGTGTCGTTTGGACTTATGCTGCAGGCGGCAGACGGCGACAGGGGCGACACAGCTGTAGATGCTTGATGAAGGGACGGCAAATGATAGGCAGCGGATGACGACAGTGCGAGAATGTCCTGCCCGGCTACACAAAAGACTCACAACAGTCCAGAAGAGCTGCAAACGACGAGCAGCGAACGACGACTGTCTTGAAGGGCTGCAAACAACTATCAACGAAGAACGACAGTCTGGCAGAGTTACAAACAACAGGCAGCGGACGACGACAGTCCAGAAGAGCTACAAACTACAGGTAACGAAGGACGGTGGTGTCGAAGAGTCTCATACGGCAGGCGTAGCGAATGGCGAGAGTCCAGAAGAGCAGCTGACGGCAGAGCGGAAGCAGAATCCAGATCGTTGTCGGAGACATGGTTCGATTCGTGTCGGTGACATGAAGAACGTGGAGATGTTGTCTGCGTTCGGAGTCGGAGGGCAGGTAGTCTCACCTGAATGCTTTTATAGGAGGGGTGCACATGATGCAAGCACAGTTGGGTTGCACAGCTGGCTGGTTCAATGGAGTTAAAAACCTCAAGAGAGAAAAAGCATCATTCGAGTTGGAATGCAAAAAATGTATAGGTAGTGTTTATTTCGAAACAGCAACTAGAAACACAATTTTGTTACATAAAAGATTAAATGTCCAACACGTTTTTGTAAGCCATTTGAAAAAGTTTGCCTAGTGTAAAATTCCTAGATTTCACAAACTGCATCGACAGCAACAAAAGGACTATAGGGTAACCTTATTTGGCGAAAAAAATGTTTGTCAAACATTGTGAAATTCGGGAACTAGAATCCTTCCTTAAAGTAGCACTATCACCCATTGAAAAGCAAACGAAAATACCACGGCACCATCTAGCGGCAGTGATATTGTTAACCTCTACAGCTCGCTCCCAGGTGCACGACGTACCAAATTTTCACTCAATAAATAAGGAGGCTTGTGGCTTGTTTGTTTCGTTAAAAGAAATGACATTGTGCATTCCTTCACTTGATGCAAGTAAGTGCTAGATAGTAAGAAATAGCGCTAGATGTTACCAAATTCTGTGGACTTTCAATCAGTGATAGTGCCACTTAAGTTGTGCTAAGAAGTAGGTATTTTACATGTGCAGTGATATTGGTTTCGAACTGTTGAATTGCTATACATTAGTGACGCGGTTCCGTTGAAAGAAATTTTTGAACTTAGTATAGTTTGTAACAGTAGTGTAAAAATTAACGAAATGAAAAATGAACGACTTCAGAGAATAATGAAATTTGATATGCATCATAATGGGTTGGGTCCTACACACCCAACCAATTGAAGTTTGAGAGAAGTCCGAAAGTCCACATCCCAGGGGGTTTGTACAGCATGGGGTATTATTTTCAAAAAGTACTTTCCATTACTATTTTTTAAGTTGTTCATAGCTGAGAAATTTCCTAGTGATTTCCATTTTTTTTTTCTTTATAATTCATTTTTTGTAACGTTCAACTCACTCAACTGGAATATGCATTGGCAAATTTTCAATCGGTTTCTTGGATCATCACGTGGTCAAAAATGTTATTTACACATTTGTACAACTTCGAAAAAGAAGCACTACATCCAATCTTGCTCTCCTGAAATCATGGCTGGTAGTGGTCGTTCAGGTTAGTTTTTTAAAGAGAACCCCCCCCCCACAACATCAAAGGAATGATCACGGTATGTAGTGCTTCTTTGGCATGTGTAAATAATGTAAATTACATTTTTGTTGCCTGATGAAGATCAAGGGAACGGATTGGAAAATTTGCCAACTCGAATTCCAGTTGAGTGAGTCATATGTTACATTTTTGCTGTTTTGAAACCACGATGTAAAATACTGAGCTTTAATCCACTTTTCTATCTGCACGACCTATCTGGCAGCTTTTAGCGATATCTTGAATCATTTCATACTCCATTATAAAATTCACTGCATGCAGTACCACATGTGAATAATATTAATAAGGGATAGAAGTAAGTAGCTCCAATAGCCTGTAGCAAACATGTTCAAATTTCATTGATCAAGAAAAC
>JAHWFP010169964.1:152217-175669 GCA_023313725.1 Lithobius niger
TGATGTAAACAAACTTTTTCGTGGTTTTGGCGTTATTCTGAAGAAGGAGATTGGAGTTCTCCGAAAATTTAATTGTTGGACTGTGTTTGTTCTACGTTGGTGGTATTGTGTCATTGTTTTGGTGATGTAATAAAACTCCGAGAAGATGAATTCCAGTGTGGGAGCGAGTCAAAACCCCATTCAGTTGACACCGGCAAAGGAAGAAGGAATTTGCTTGACGAGTGTGAGATGCCCCAATCAGACCGAGGTTGGCAAAGGTGATTGACAATGGGAAGGAGGTGGCCTGGGAGAGGGCGTCAATGGATTGTGCGGGACTGCATCTGATGATCGGCGATCAGGGTCGACCTTCAGTTGTTGTTGATCCACCTCCTCCCCCAGTTGGAGGGCATGCCACGAAAAGACCGGATTGGTCCGAAATCGTGGTGAAAGTAGAGAGGATGGTTGGTGGGGAAGTTCGTGATAAAGTGTTCCTTGCGGTTTTGCAGTTGCTGATGTGGAACTTGTTGATGAAGAAGTGAAGTCTCTTGGCTTCTCGACGGCTTGAAACAGTTGTGAGTTTGTCGTGAATTGCGTGAGTCCTATAGACAAAACGGGAGGTCATGTGGTGAAGGGCAGTGTGTGACAAGGCTACAGGTTGGTGAAATGATTGTCATGAAGCAGAGTTCCATGGCATATCTCATGAGCTGGTGATGCAGTGAAGGTTCGTCGGCAACAGATGAGTCTTGACCTGTTGATGGCTTCCGGAGGGTGTTGTTCTGTCGGTGAGCGTGCGGCAAAACGAGGGACAGAAGGTCTTTCGGCGAAGGGCTGTCGCGGGTGAAGGATTTGCAGCGGGATAAAGCATGAATTTCCTTGGAGAAGAGGACTTGTGAAGTCACCGGATATGGTGAGTGGGATGAACAGTGTGACGGAGACAAAAGTCGGCGAAGGAACATAGTCTGGAAGAGCTTCAAAAAACAGTTGGCGCAAAGGATGGCCAGGGAAAGACGACAGTCCGAAAGGGCTACCAACTCCAGTCAGCGAAAGGCAGAGGTCTCGAAGAGATTCCAACGGTGGGCTGTAAGAAGTCAGAGAAGGACAGCAGTGTCGGAGAGCTGCAAAAGAAGCGTAATAAATTATGAAAGTCCAGAAAAATGCAACGATATGCAGCGAACAATGACAGTAGAGAAAAGCTGAGGTGGTCTCGAAGAATTTCAAATGGCCAGTAATGAAGGATGACAGTCTAGATGAGATGCAGACAAAGTCAGTGTAAAATGGTTGTGTGGAAGGGCCTTAAATGCCAGGCAGTGAATGGCGCCAATCCTAAAGAGCTGCACACCACAGTCAGTGAAAGAAGGAGGTCTCGAAGAGTTTCCAACGGCGGCAGTACGAACGACAGTCTGGACGAGTGGCAGACAAAGTCAGCGAAGGATGGTAGTGTCGGAGAGCTGCGAACGCCAGGTAGTGAATGATGATAGTCCAGAAAAAAAAATTCCAAACGACTGGCAGTGAACAACAACAGTCCAGAAGAGCTGCAAGCAAAGGATGGCGGAGGATGGTGGTCTTGAAGAGCTTCAAATGGTCAGTAGTGAAGGACGATAGTCTGGATGAGATGCAGACAAAGTTGGTAAGGGAAGGCAGACGGAAGAGCTACCAATGGCAGGAGAGCTGCAAATGACAGTCGGGGAAAGACGGTGGTCTCGAAGAGTTTCAAACGGCGGGTAGTAAAGCAAGACAGTTAGGACGAGATGCCGACAAAAGTTGGTAAGGGAAGGCAGTGTGGAAGAGGAAGAGCTGCGAACGGCATGTGGCAAACGATGGCGGTCTCGAAGAGCTGCGAACGGAGGGCAGCAAACGACGAAGGTCCAGAAGAGTTGCTAACGACAAGAAGAGTGGTGAAAAACGAGAAGTTGAGTGCGAGGAGTGTTGTTGTTTTGGAGGCGCCGAAGAGCTTGCAGGTTGGGATGAAGTCAATAATGCAGAGTTTCCAGGTGAGTATTTCTTGATCTTGCCATGTTGCAAAGATAGTCGGCGAAGGGAGACACTCGGTTTGTGTCTGACGTAATGCTGGCTGTCGGCGACAGAGGTTGGTAATTGGTGTCAGCGACAGTAATCGGCGCCGGCGACAGTGTCATGTTGTTGACGGAATAGGAGGCTTGGGAGTTGGGTTCACTTTATTTGTTGGGTAGTGAGAGGAACGACGTGAGGAGAGCAACGACAGGTCGAGAGTGACGAGATCAAGAGTGGATGTAAGAGGAATTCGTAGATTTCTTCCAGTGTTGGCATGGTGTCGAGTTTGTTCGTTGACCGCAATAGATGGGCGATATAAGCGAAGGACTTGCAGAATGAGGATCGCAATCCGGTACACGTCAGTGTTGAGGTGGTGTAGGTGGCGGTAAGACTATGACGTTCGGATAGGATCCGGTGGAGGAGGACTAGCTGGTAGCGATGGTGTTCTAGAAGCGGAGCTTCATGACGTGTCTTTAGGATTTGGCAGTCTGCAGACTGGAGACGGCGACAGGAATGACACAGCTGCAGGCAGATGATGGCATGTTGGCAGTAAGGCATGTTGGTAATAAGGCGTCTTGTCGGCGAGATGAAGCATGGTGTCGGGCGAGGCGAGGGAGAGCGAAGTGACTGTGATGAACGGGCGCTTGAGGAAAAAGGATGGAAGGCTGTGTCGTAAAACTTTGCAGGTAGTGGATATTTTCGAGACGGCAACTAGAAACTAAAATTTCTGATAAGGGAGTTAATGTACTAGTCTTATTGAATATATAACATGCGTCCGTCACTCAGTGGAAGGTTTGCAGAATCAACCTCTTTATTTATGACATATAGTTCAATTTTAGAATGCAGCAAGCAACTAATTTCCAATAACAACCTTTACCAATGTTGGTCACCACGACAGGAAATGACAGGAAATTTCAGTTGGTAAATGAAACCTCACCAAAATGAACACTGCAAAATTGTCAAAATAAACTTTAGCACTTGGACCAAGATTCAGACATTTTTTTTACCCCACACACGACTGTAATCAAATGTTTTTTAAAGTAAAAACAGCGCTAGCTTGCCATCACCCTCGCCAGGAGTTAGAAAGAACCCCTCAAAAGAGGAAAACAGCACAGCAAAACTCGTAGAGGTAATCACATACCTGCAAGGAAAGAATGAACGAGTCAAGCAAACGCTAGGACAATTCGGGGTGGACTGCTAATGTAAAAACTCCGCTAACCTACGATCTTTACTCAGGAGTAAACTTGCGGAGTACATCGGACAAGGATCCAAGATAGCTGATGCGGACGACCATTCTCTGGATCCTCCAGACTCCCCATCACCAACCCCACCCTAAGTGGAAGCCCATTCTAACCAACCGGTACAACACTCGGTCGCGAAACAAAAACCCAGCGCAGGTGCACGAGGCACCGCAACCAGCTCCAGAACTGCAGTCTACAAAAAATGAGGAACCAAATCCACTGTATCCCATCCCCAACAAATAGAGAGCTGTATGCGCCATGCCACGCAGAAATTGCCGAGCCTTCTATGTGGGGGAAACCCATGCACGAATTTGCTAACGAGTTTCTGAGCACCAACAGGCCGCGGAACAGAGAAACTAGAAGAAAAGTGATGTTGCTGTCCATCAGATGCACACGAATCATATCACTAGGGAAGGCACACGGATGCTCATTAAGTCCACCACCAAAAATAACTCCCACCTCCAAGGACTTGAGTGCATAGCCATCCAACACTTTACGCAGGCTAACGTGCCATTGATGAACATCTAGGAGCCTGCATACCAGAACGTCGTGAAGATTGTGGTGCCCAATCTGACTGTCAAACTCTCCACACACTGGGAGAAACTCTAGTCCTAATGCCAACACAAGCGGGAGGAGATGAGAGGGAGCCACCATCGCCACAACAGACAAATACAGGCAAGAGGAAGCAACGACAGAGAAATTTGAAAAGTATAACATGTTCAACTAGGTCAAAAGCCATGGTGACACTACTCAGACGCCTGAAGACGGTGGAAAAATGTAGGCGAACACCTACCACTAGGGAAGTGCGATACTCGAAAAATTCGAGACGAGTCGAGTATGAAACTTGTACTCGAACTCTGCTCGCTGCTCGCGTCCATACTCGAAAAACTCGAATCCGGTGAAAATATGATAACTTCGTCAATTTTTGACCGATTTTGACGTTCCGATATACCAAAACGATCGTCTCGGCGAGAGCTTTCCAGTGGTGCAGATTAAAAGTCAATAGCTCAAACCATTTTCAAGTTATATCCTTAAAACTGGAAAACCATGACCCACACAGACAACTAAGCACCATTTTTGTTCCTATTATCGTAACAAATCAAAGGGAAAATTGCAAACAAAATATTTCCATTAAATACTCGAACTCGGCTCGATACTCGATTCTTTTGTTGCAAACTCAGCTCGGCTCAACTCGAATTACAATTTTTCTACTCGCACATCCCTACCTACCACAATTAATGCTACCGAAAATTCGCTGCTACTTTATACTGTCAAGACCAAGTGGTGTAGACAAAAACTTTTGGTAATGTGTATTTTTCAACTTTAAAAAAGCACTAGCTTTTCTGGATTGAAAATCTAATTCTGAATCTGAAATAGTAGTTTCAACTTTGTTCCCACAGCTTTCGAAAATTAGTAATCACTTTTTTTAGATTCAAATTAGATTTTGCAAACACTGGATTTCAAAATGGTTCAGGACACTGGCCATCTGTATATAAACTCGCGTCATGAAATCGAGGGGGAGGATCATGAGGTAGTTTCGAACAACGGGAAGTGGGTGGGGTCACACAATTTGTGACTTCGCATACATTTTTTTTAAACTGCTATATTTTTGAGCTAAATTTTTTTTACATAGGGTCTATCTTCTTTTGTGTACAAAACATTTTACGTAAAGTGTTTCTAAAAAAAAAAAGGTGTGCCTTCGCAATTAGTTTTTCCCATTTTTCCTAAAAGAAAACAACAAATAATCTAGAAATTTCTTCCCAAACTAGTTCCAGCTTCGGTAACGCAAAACAGAAAGGAAAAAAAGGGGGGAGGGGACATTGGACTTTCTGGCATCATGTTTATCTTGTGGAGGGGGCAGGGTTCGCAGAACTTGACACAATGTGACGCAGGAGAAGGGGGATTAAAGTAGAGCAAAATCTGTACAACATTATTGTTACCATAAAAACAACAAACTCTCATTTAAACTCAAATTCTGACACCGACTTTATTCAACCACCAGCCAGTGAGAACCTTAATCCAGAGTTGTTCGAGCCACAATAATGGCTCCCACACCAAAATCTTCCATCGCCACAAAAATATATTTCCCAAATAAAACAACATGGGGTGTGATATACAAATAGTAAAAATATTGCATGATTCTCACATAAACTAAGCTTCATAAATATAATTATGTTCTTTTCCCAATAAGATAAAAAACCATTTAAAATTCCAGATCTACCAATTAGCACCATACCACTTAAATGTGAGAACACATATGTTAAAAAAAAATTATGAAACTAGTGAATAAACCACCAATTTCACACATGACTTAGACACACAATGACTTTTCGACCCTCATTAAACATTAAAAACAAAACAAGTAAACAAAAATTAGTACTGGCAAACACTTTTCGTGTTGGTCACTAGCATCGTTCAAATTCTTTTGCCAAGTCAACATACATTTACTTATTTTATGAAATTCACAATGTACCTTAGGCAATGAAACAGTAATAAAATAAATAGGCTACTATTCTTTTGTAAGTAAGGTTGGTTAAGTACCACCATAAAATATTTCTGAATTGCTAAACAAATTATTAAATATGTAAGTTACAGACACCGCCTTTAGCAGAACGAATCCCAGGGTCGACCTGGCCAGGAACATGTTCCTGTACTATAAAATAAACTGTATTGGGGCCAATGTCTAGCTAACATATTGACTTAGTCTAGTGGTTTACGACGTCGACGGTATGAAAATATCAAGGGACGTGTTCGTACGTCGTTTCGTACGTCTTCCTGCGTGGATGAGATTTTCTTCATGCAACGTTATTAATTACGTTTCCGAGGAATTTCATTTCATTTTCAAGATATAAGAGAACACCCCTTTTCTTTTTACCATTAGGCTTAAAGTTACAATAGAATTAAACTTTTACCACTATAAGTTTTGGGTGCAATTTCAGTTACGTTCCCGTTAAGTGTACCTACATAACAGAAAGTAGGCTAGTGTAGTCGTCGTAGACGCGTACAGGAAAGTAGGTTGGTCTTGCATGAGTTAGCCATTGAAGCCAGTCCTTTTTCGGGGGATATGAAAAACATACAAACATTTTGAGGTAAGTGTAGGTTAGGCCTATTAAAATTAACGCACTGTGATGTGGGTTGGCAAATTAACCGTACATAATTGCCATTTTTTTCTACATGCATGATACGATGTATGCATTAAATAAATAAAAAAAAATAAAAAACCACTTCACAAATCACGATAAGCCCCAGTATGTCTAGTGCCAAGATGAATTATAAACCCAGAAACGGTAAGCAAATTCATATGCACCGTAGTTCATGAGAAAAAAAAAAAAAAACGCACAAGCCTATGCAAGCAGAAACTATGTTACGGCTTCATAACCTGACCTTTACAACTTGGGACTTCATTACAGTCTTTGAGAAGGAGATTTTACTTGTTTCAGGTGTCATGTTAACTGTGCACAGAAACTGTTTTTAACTTGTCACCACCTGCGTTATGGGGCCAAAATCAATACGTGCACGCATCAACTATTTTAAGCATGAGGCTCGCCATAGCTCTCTATCAATGCAGCAAAACCTACTCACCCAAATGGCCCCATAGTTTTAGGTATCAAGAGCGGTGCTGTGATCACCAATTGAGCAGAGTTCTCCGTTATGGCAGAGTTCGTCTTTGTGTTTGTTGAGATAGCCTAAGCATTTTCCTGAAAGGCTGTTCAACCGAATTTCCAGGACAATGAAAATGCAAACATAGCCTAATCTTTACTTCAAATTACCGTACTGTAAAGATTGTAGACGACTAAAACATGGGATGAACTGCATTTTTGGGGGTTGCAAACTCCCAAGACATAAATAGCTGCCGATTATAAGATGGCCGATTTTCAAAATGCTTTCATAGGCTATCACCACGAACACTACTATGATACATATATTAGTTGATACACTAGTAAGTTTACTCTATAGCCTACCGGATTCAATAACAGTATTTTTAATATGGTGTCACCTTTTTGGACTGCTTTATTTAGTAGAAACTTGAAAAAAAATCAAGTAAAAGTTTGGAAAAAAAATACCATCTTAAATTTGGGACAATACAGTATGTTAATTTAATATTTTAAATATTTAATTTTAAACATTTTAAGTCCATTGAAACAAAAAGCCCCAGGCTTGGAGGCTAACTGCAAGAAGAGTTGGCCAACCTGAGAATTTCTGGGGACCAGCACGCGAAGGGTCAAGTAAAACTGTCCCTTTCCAAGAAGGTAATAAAATTAAGACACGGTAGGCCTACATCAGTGAAGTGAAATAAAAGATGGAAATAAAAAACACTGCCCACATGCTTTACGTAGGTGATAGGCTAAGTGCCCCAAACCAAGGTACGTTTTACGCCCTCAATAAACACAACACGGAAGCGTTGTATTGGACGACATGGTTGCGGGTGTTTGCTGTGAGTGGTCGAGGTGTAATTCCCAAAAACGATCGTTGCCATCAGAGTGACTGAAAAGCGTCGAATCAACCAAATCGACCATTTTTTCTTCTTGCAAACTATCACTATCTCGATCATCCAGAAAAGCCAGCAATGTCCGTGATGGTCTGCTACGAGTAGCATAGTCTTCCTGGATTCCATTGCCAACAGTCCAAATCGACGGAACTTCACCGGTGGTTTTGGCTACTTCGTCATGGAAAGTCCTTGGAACTCCGTGGATTAACTGTAGCGGACCCCAAGACCCCAGGAAAATGGCGAAGCAAAACATAAACACTGTAAGAGTCGTTGCCGTCGTTTGAGTCGACACATTTCTCGCCAACTTGTTGGGAATGTTACCTACTATAGCCTGTAACCTTTGCAACTGAAGAAGAAGCGACGTGTTGTTAGATTCTAGGACTTCCAGCTTCTTTTTGTGTTCGGTGTTTTCGTACGCTAGAATCTCGACCTTTTTCTCTAAAACGTCCATGTACTCCTTCTTTTTCCGGCGACTTTCCTGCGCCGATATCTTGTTTTTGATTTTTCGCCGAATCTTTTTTAGTGATTTTTCCTCGGCTTTGGTAAGGGGTAGTCGAGAGGGTATCGGATATCCCTCAGCGACCAGAGTACGTTTTTCCTCTTCTGTGAGAGATATAATTCCGGTTGCACCCTTGGGTTGGGTGCTGATTAGTGGAACTTTTGCGATGGGGCGCAAAGTCAGTGGATTACCGATCGAACTCCGCCTGGATGGCGAGTTTGAGGACTCGGCCGGACTAGGGGGTTGGTGTGAACGTACTGGACTTAAACTACCCTGGGAATCGTCACTGCTAGATGTGCTCGAGGGAGGTGTGGGTGGCTCTGTAAATCCCGCACCATCACCCCCAGTTCCAGGCTCTAACTTAATGTTAACTTTTGGAAACAACAGTCCACCATTGGAATTCGATGTTGTGAGTTGCCTTGTGGCGAGAATTATAGTCGGCTGTTTTAGGATACTTTGTGAAACAGACACTTTGGGAGAGCTAGGCGCTGAGATCGGTTCCTGCTTAATGTTCACAGTGTAATTGGGATTTAGAGTAATACCACTTGTTGCGCTTGTCATAGGAATGGCAGGAAAACATTCAGATTCCAAATCTTGATCTAGTGGGTTTCCCAACGGCGAATCGGGCATATCGATATCATCTTCGCTGTTCACAAGCGAATAACTGTGGTCGGACTTGATTTTAGGACTATGCAGTGCGTCCGTGAACATACGGTCATTGAGAAGCACAGGGGGGTTGGGATCCCATATGGTCGGCCACTCTCGGTCAATCCCAAGGTCATCTCGCATCGATGAACTTAAATCAGAATCCCAGATATCTTTTAAATCCCTCTCACCTATGTCGAAAAGTGATCTATCCATTCCGAATGATTCCATGTTCCGTATTTTGGGAGGTATTTTGTGATCAATTGGCCTATAACGGCCTCAAACACCGCAAGAGTAAACAAATTCAACCGGCGTGCTCAACAGGAATGCGAATCAACATATGGTTTTCAGTTTTCGTTACGGCCGGTAGATGGCAGACGTCAACCGGGTGTTCGTATAGTTCAAGTTTGGATGAGCAGGTCAACATCACGCTGGTTAACGAAGATTTGCGTTAATGAAATTAATGAAATAATTGGACTGTACATAATGTGATGCAGGACAGCCAAACAGGCTCGGTTTGTATCTATATTGATCTCAGGCTAGTAAAGTACCTTTGTTTTTCAAGACAAAATTTAAACAATATAAACTGATACACACGAAGGTTTACCAATGTTGCCGGTAAGTCTCAACATACGAAGTCCCACCTCCTAGGTTAGCCTGTATTTTTTCAGTAAACACGCCGTCCAGCCAGGCTGGATTGGATAGAGAGATTGGATCAACAACTTGCACTGCGATACGAAACAGAGAAGTGCATAAACTGTGCAACAAATGCAGTTGTACGCATTAGGTTGGGTTACGTTAGATTAGATAATTTCTAGTTTACTTGAAGCTTAAAGGTTGGGCTATAAAGATACGAGATTACGTCACCAATCATGTGAAGGCAACGAAGTATGGTGGAAGGGGAAAAAAGGCTTTTATTTTATTTATTTAAAAAAAATTTTTTTTTAGTTGTTTTTCAATATGCGTACATATAAAAAAGACTGAAGGAGGAATATGTGGTATACTGAAGTACTAATTAGGAGGTATACCTCGGACGCAAGGTTTCTGGTTTCTGATATTGGTGTAACAATATAATATGGCGGTCATGCTTTTATTAACATTGTCAGCTGATCAAGCATCAGCTGACGGCATACAAGCATCAACGATTGTACGGATGGTGGGTAGGTCAAGTCCTACAGTCTCTCCCCCCCCCCCCCCCCTTAAAAATTGTCTGGCACACCTAACACCGTATTCTGGTGTGACAGAATCTTTTCATCAGAAAATTTGTTTTTTCTCAATATAATTTTTTTTTCTTACTTCAATCATTTCAAGAATCTGAATTATTTAGTTTCTCGAAGAAAAGAAAATTACTATTTACAAAATTATGTACATTATTTACAATTTTCAGAAAGAAAAAGATCTTGGGGAAAAAAATTAAAATGTCCAAAATCTTATCTGTGTGGCCAGCCTACAAATCCAGGCATTTTGGAGGTGGTCTGATCCACTTTGATCTCGTTGAACTCTCAGCAGGATCAGTAGTTTGTTGTTGCATTGGAGGCGAACCAGACTGTCGTCTAGGCCCTCCCAACACAGGAGGTGAGCATGACGAGCCTACCACCACGATAGGAGGAGAACAAGTTGAGCCTCCCACCAGTGGCGAAACAAAGTGTCTCTGGGCCCATAGGCAAAATGTATGGTTGGGGCCTCCCTCATTTATTGGTTTGCCCCCCCCCCCCCCAAAAAAAAAAATCTTTCACATTTTTGACTGTCTTGGGCCAAATGAAACACATACTGTACATTGTTTGGTTAACTTTACTGGAACAACCAACAACTTTTCAGCCCAAAAAATTACTTCGTAATGCAAACAAACAGCAATGTTCGAAAAAATTTATTTAAAAAAACAAGTCTATGTGGTATTTTTTAGCCTACTTAACTGTCGAATTATTATAAGCTTTGCTTTTAGTAGCTACATTATTACACTTGTTAAATGGGAACTTGGACTTGCTTATAACATATTGCACTTTGAACATGAAATTTACCTTCCGTAGTTAGTTCACTACTCGAGGCTCTTAAGGCAATACGTTCGGTAGGCGTATGCTTTTCTCAATATAAAAATATCAGTGATGTTGCCTATGTCCATATTTTGACGCCTGGCGGGCCCTCAAGTTGCAGGGGCCCGTAAGCAATGCTTACCTAGCCTACCTGTACGTTACGCCACTGCCTCCCATGACAGTTGGCGAACAAGTCGAGCCTCCCACGACAGGAGGAGAACAAGTTGAGCCTCCCACGACAGGAGGAGAACATGAAGCTGGCAGGACCCCTGGCAACCCTGCAGATGACGTTCTTGTGGGTGTGGTTTGAAGACCCATGGGCCATGGGTCACCAGACCCATGACGCTGTTTCCTTTGAACTTCTGGTGTTGTCGGCATCCTGGCTGGATAACTCATCCCAAACTTCTCCTAGAAAAATTCCTCGAATCATATGTTAAAGCGCTGTTGTAAGACTCAAGAGGAACTTTTGACTGGGAACTGGTAGGGATCACAAGCTCCGACTCGAGTAATCTCGGATTGTTCTCAGCAGGCCCTAGCAAGGGAATGGACAACTTAAACTGCGAATAGTGGTGGCGCCACTGTTCCAAGGGAGAATCCCCCGGAGCGACCAGGTAAATCCCATGATTCCCATTTGATTTTACAGCACTTTTTCGCCAAGGATGCTTAGCACGTGGTCGGAAGTCTCTTGCCCAGACAACGTCTCCAGGTAGAAACTTTTGTTTTCTGCTTTGGATTTGGTAAGGCTTTATTTACAAGAACTGTCGTTTTTTAACAGTACCCGTAAACCAGCGCAGAGCGAAGTACCCTCCCCTTTAGGAAAATGCACGGCGTCTCACCCGTAGTAGTATGCGGTGTGATACGGTACGCGAGCAGGAATCTTGCCTACGCTTGCTCTTGCGTGGCACCACTATTCATTTCAGCTTTTAGCAACCTTTTAAAATTCCGAACCAGGTTTTCGGCTAAACCATTCGTAGAAGGATTGTATGGAGCCCCAGTTATGTGCTCAATGCCATTGTTCTTAAATGTCGAAAATTCTGAACTGGTCCACTGAACTGCGTAGTCTATAACTAGCACACATGGTAACCCTTCGCTAAAAAACAAATTACACAGCACCTTAATGGTGCTTTCAGAAGTTGTAGAGTTCATACAATAAATTTCCGGCCATTCAGAGAATGCACATATTATTACCAAATAGACGTTACCGTCCACGGGACCGCAAAAATCAGCGTGTAGCCTGTCCCAACAGGCATTAGGCCAGGGCCACACAGTTTTTGGAGAATGTCGACTTTCTTCACGATCTTGTTGGCAGCTGTCACAAGCTTTTACGAGATGTTCCAAATCTTGATCCAGCTTAAGCCACCAAACATGTAAACGAGCCACAGCTTCTATTCGCACGTTTTCACTATGTCCAAATGCAATTCTGTTAGGATTTGCTTTTCTCAAAATAGTAGGTATCACTGCTCGGCTCCCCCAAAATAGACAATTCTTCTCAACACTGAGCTCATTCCTTCTACATTCATAGGCTTTTAACGCTAAATCAACATTTTCCTTTTCAGGCCACCCCAAACTAGTATATTTTTTAACTTTTGATAGTACTGGGTCTTGTTGAGTACAATTTTCAAACTGGCATGGTAAAACAGGATTACACAGGGGTCGCAGCCAACCTATAAAAACCTATAAAAGCCTATATTTTAATTTTGACTCTATATTTTTGCCAAAATAACCTATATAATCTATAAAAGCCTATATTATTAAAAGCTGGTTCCAGAGCAATGTGTTTTTGAATTGCAATCTCATTTACCTTTTAGCAGGAGCGTATGGAATTCCATACGCTCCTGCTTTTAGTTATTAAACGAAATAGATGCCTTTTCGTGGAGTCCGAGTTAAGTTCGACCAGGTAAACACATCAGAAGAAATCAAATAAATTATATGAAAAGCATGGATCAATGCCAATAGCGTGAGCCAAGCTAATCGTTGTTGTAATAAATAAGAGTAAATCACCTTTTTGCCCTTTAAGTAAGCTGAATAAAACAAACAGACCAAAAAACCCTATAAAAGCCTATATATTTGTTGAAAAATAACCTATAAAAACCTATATTTTAAAATTTATAACCTATTTTTTAGCCTATATTTTTAAATTGGAGGTCTGCGAGGCCTGAATACAGTCAATTTGTCTCAAACTCATGAGTTGTACTGTATCTTTTTCAATTTTAGTTTGTTTACAGTTTGTTAGGGGTAGTCTTGACAGCGCATCCGCAGTAACATTTCCAGAACCTTTTATGTGCTCTATTTCGTACACATAGCCATTTAGAAACAGAGCCCATCTCTGTATTCTTGCTGCGGCCATGACTGGTAAACGCTTGATTATCAGTACATAGTGTGAATTTCCTACCAAACACATATTAGTGAAATATTTTTACACCAAAGATAATACTCAAGGCTTCTCTATCTATTTGAGCATAGCCTTTTTCCGCTGTAGTTAGGGTTCAAGAGGCAAAAGCTATTAGGCGTTCTTCCCCATTCGGAAAAATGTGCAACAACTCAGCTCCCACCCCATAGGGCGATCCATCGCGCCGTAGCTTCAGCAGTAATTTGTCGTCGTAATGAGCTAGCACGCCACTTCAGAAATACTCGCTTTAACTTTTGAAAAGCTTTCTCGCAAAACTCGCTCAACAACCAGTTGGTATCTTTCTTTAACAGGTTATTAAAGTGGCACTATCACCGATTGAAAGCAGACGAATTCTGACAACATCTAGCGCTGTGTAGTACCATCTAGCGTTTGCTTGCACCAAGCGAAGGAATGCATAACGGCATTTCTTTTAACGAAACAAACAAGCCACGGCATCCTTAGTTATTGAGTGAAAATTTGGTTCATCCTCGTGCACCTGCTAGCAAGCTATAAAGGTTAACAATATCAATGTCGCTAGATGGCGCCACGGTATTTTCGTTCGCATTTCAATTGGTGTTAGGGCCACTTTAAGTGGAGAAACGATTGAAGCCATTTTGGGCACAAACTTTGAATATTGGTTAACAAATCCCAAAAATGAACGTAGTTGCTGCTGATTACTTGGACTTGGGCAATCCTGAATAGCCTCTAAGGTTTCAGGAAGGTTCATAAGACCTTTACTTGTGATTTTGAATCCAAGATAATTGACTTCACCACTGCCAATTGTACTCTTATTTCCTTCTCAGTCTGAGACCACTATCTTGCAATTTGCCAAGAACAACGTTTAAATTGACATCATGTTCGTTCAAAATTATCCCCAGCTACTGACATGTCATCTACAAAGGGTGTGGCTTTCTCACAACCTCTAAGTACAATTCCATTCTTTTCTGGAAAATTCCAGGGCTTCCTGAAAATCCTAATGGCAAACGATTCCATACATATAGGCATTTAGTGGTGGAGATAGCCAAAATTGGCTTTGAATCATCATACAAACTCAACTTGTAGAAAAGCATCTGTTAAATCCAATTTAGAAAATTTAGTACAGCCTGCTAAGTTAGAAAATACCTCCTTCGCCCTAGGGACAGGATATAACTCAGTAACTACCTCAGGGTTAACAAACAGTTCCTGAGTAATCCCCCACGATTCTTAGTTCCCCATTTGGCTTAAATACTAAAACTACAGGTGAGGACCACTGACTTGCCTCATTGGGTGTTATAATACCAGCTGCCTCTAGCCTTTCAAGTTCCTTTAACACTTTTTCCCTTAAGGCTAGTGGTATGGGTCTAGGTTTACAATATTTGGGTGTGCAGTTAGGTTTTAATATGACCTGTGCCTTAAACCCCTTTAACTTTCCCAACCCAGGCTTGAACAATTCTGGAAACCTACTAACAAGGTCATCTTCTACAGAAGTAGTGCTAGTATTTAGAATTTCTACTGTATTAACACTTTTTGTTAATTTACATTGGTTAGCTTTGAACAACACCTTCCAATCCGTATCAAACGATTCAATCCAGTCCAGGCCGAATAAAGGCACATTATTTATAGGACTGATTATAGCTTCTAATTCTAGTGGTTTACCTTCATAACCCACTTGAACTTTTGCAATACCCTTAGGTTTAAAATCTTTCTTAGAATAATCTTGCAAAACAATACTTGTTTTCTTTAATTTTACTTCACTCAAATGCTTATTGCACAAATGTTCGGGTATAATTGACCTCTCGGTTCCCAAATCGACACTAAACAGGAAATTCTGATTGTTTACTTTAACATTAGCTTTCCATACTCCCTTACGAACAATATTTATTGTAACAACCTTGTGCACTAATGAGTGACTCTCCGAATGTGTATCGGATTCCGACTCACTTGTGGTTAGCCTGTCTTCTTTTTCACCCACAAAATGTGATTTTCTAGGCTTTTTCTGCCCCTCCCCCCTCCCCCTTTTTAAAGACGGAGCTAAGGTGTCCCTTTAAACCACAAGTATAACAATCTTTATCTTTAAAACGGCATTGGCTTTTTACATGTTTAGCCTTTTCACAACATGTACACTTCACAACATTGTTTTGCTTCTGAGCCATTTTTACATTTCGGTCAGATTTAAGTTTTTCTTTAAATTTCATCTTATAAACTCGTTCTCGTTTAATTTCCGAGACACTTCGCTGTGCAGCTTCCATGCTTAATGACACTTCTTTAGCTTTAGCCCATGTTAACTTTGACTCTTTTAACAATGCCCGTACAGTAGCGACATCTTTTAAACCTACTGTCATTTTATCTCTCAGCATATTTTCCAGATACTTGTCAAATTTACAGTGCTCTGTTAAATTTTTAAGCTCAGAAATGTATTCAGAAACAGTTTTGGTTTCGTTTTGGCCCCTTTTCCAAAACCAATAACGCTTAACTATCTTATTCGGGAGAGGATCAAGACTGTCCTTCATAATTTTACACAAATCTGCAAACGTTTTAGTACCTGGTAATGCTGGGCTGCATAAACTCGTAAGTAATTTATAATGCTTAGCATGGAGAACAGAAAGCAACATAGGCATTTGTTTGGTTTCAGCTACCTCGTGCGCTAAAAAAATAGTTGTCTAAGCGTTCCACATATTCGCCCCAACTACTCACATCATCATACGCTTCAAATTGTATAAAAGCTGCCATGATATACACTACACACACGACATAAACCAATTTAAATTCTCTAAATGGCATAGGAATTCTGGTGATTAAAAAATCTGATTTGTAACTCACTGCCGTTCCGTTGCTACACACGCGATTCAACCTTGATTCTCGGCGACCTTGAAAAACAGCTGTTGCTCGACGCAAGCCTGGCTTCCTGCTCGCGCCCGTTGGCTTTGGCGATTGAACAATTTTGGACCAATCGACCTTTTTCACGCTGCTTCTTCCTAATATCCTAATATCCTCGTATTCCGGTCTCATTCCGCTGCCCCGGAAAACTACTACGAACACGAGAAAGTACATTCAGTAAGTATAAGCACATTTTTTTCTCCCTTTTCAGAGAAATGTATACTTATCTTCTTAATTTGCTGTGGATTCATTTTTAGATCCCATCCTCGTCACTATTTGTGGTATACTGAAGTACTAATTAGGAGGTACAACTCGGACGCAAGGTTTCTGAAGACTGACCATGATCGGAAGTGCGATCATGCTTTTATTAACATTGTCAGCTGATCAATCATCAGCTGACGGCATACAAGCATCTTACGATTGTACGGATGGTGGTGCCATCCGTGAGTAGTTCAAGACACTACAGAATAAATAAATAAAAAATAAATATAAAAGAAATAAAAACATGTAATCTTGAATGTTATTGGTGTAGTTTATTTTATAGTAATCGCTTCTTTGCGGAGATACAATAAAGAATCTGAATTGGCCAATAGTCCTGCTGCTGTCGTTGGATCTGCTGTCATATCGGAACGATACGATAACAATAGTTTTTTTTTCCTGGAATTGAATTTACGTAGGAGAAAAACAGGGTCACATACACAGCATGTGCCTCTTTCTTAGGTTTCCCAGAGTAAATCTTTCCACGAGGGTTTTTTCCTCTGAGAGTTTTTTGTGTGACGGTGGTGTCAAAGAGTCTGGTGATATCAATCCTGGGGTACGCAGACCCAGACTGGGTTCCAGCTGCGGTGGCAGTCAGTGTGAAATGCTGCTCACCAATTTGTCCTCGCCAAGTTTTTCTTTCACCTCTCAACACATTGACCTCATTATTAGACGAGGCTACCAGATATTTGCTACCATCAAGAACTCCTTCGTTCTTGACGAACGTACTTTCTTGATCTAACACTTCCTCGTTCATAACATCGTTGAGTACGCTAATTCTGCTTGGTGGATTATACTTGAATCAAACTGACAAACTGGAGAGGCTCTTCTAGGCGCTACAAAACAAGTTCATTCCATCCGTCACCTCTCCTACACTGAACGCCTGAAAGCCCTCACTCGAATACCGCAGAAACCGATGTGACCCACCCTCGAATACTGCAGAATCCGAGGTGACTTCATCTTTACCTAGAACCATCTGCACTCTCCCTTAAACACAAATATACCTCTCATACAACCCATAAACTAGAAACAACGGGCTCAAGTTCTTTCAACACCGCTGCACTTCCAAAAGCCGTGAGCTGTCCCTTCGTTTCCGGATATGCAGCACCTGGAACCATCTGCGAAGGGACATTGTTACCGGACCAAACACCAATATTTTCACGACAAAGGTATCTTGATACCTTCTTGCCTACAATCACCCCTTAGTTTGTGTACATGAACAGGTGATTTTTTCCCACTTCCTCTCAGCATCAAAAGCTGCAAGCTTCCTGCTAGCATTTTTCAATGTCATTGTCAATGTCAATGACGCGACAGTCTTTCTGCTCACATGCTAGCTCCGACTCGCTTGCTAGCCGCTTTCACTCCGAGTCAGTGTCATCCACAGGTGTTGCAAGTGCTATTTCAAGTGCTTCTATTTCGAACAACAAGGTGTGTGGTGGTGATTCGTAAAACTGATTATGTACTTGGTTGTTGAAGTCCCAGATTTAGAGAGGCAAAAGCGTTCCCGTCAAATCGGGTGAAGAGGAGGTAAAGAGAAGTTAACAGTGTCACCGCCTCCTGTACCTTCCAAATTTAAAGCTGTAGAGTTCAGTAATACTTAACACAGTTTTAACTCTTGACCACTTCGGTGGTAACAGCTTTGGCTCCATGGACTTGGGGTCTGGTATTTTGTGATCTGAAGGCTTGGACTAGCAGAAAACAACAGCATCTTGATGGACTGCTACATTCTCCAAATCTGCTTTTAGAACACAGTAGATAAGAGACTGACAATCTGCTTGTGTTGGCAAATATCTTGGGTGTTGCTGAAACTAGGATGAGATCCAATGTAATGTGGTCTACTCTTGGCTGGTCTGTCGACTACTCAGATGGTGATGAATGCTTTGGAGGGATCATGTTGTTTGTGAATGATTCTGTACCGCACAGGCTTTTTCTTTGCCGGTTTGGACAGCATTTCAGTTCAGATTTAGGGAAGTGGTGATTGGGTGATATCAGCAAGGTATTTCCGTCTTCTGTGTATTTTAGTGTGGACTGCAGGGCCTTGACTGCACATCATCCTACATTAGAGTACTACAGTAGCGTTCTAGTTGGCGGTAAACAATCTGGTTCGTCTGTAAACAATCTGGTTCTTCTAAACGACCTGATTTCAACTTTCTCTCCAGTGGCATGGCAGAACTTACCAAGAATCAATCTTGGATTTGGCTATCTGTTCAAGAGTTCTATCGGGTGCTCCGAGTGTTATGGTTTCAGACAACGTGGAGGAGAGTGACCATGTACCAGTACTGGTTTTGTTGCAGCACGAATGGTGGAGTGGTCTGCTGCAAAGGCCGTGTGTTGGATGATAGTCGATATTCGGCACTGTGCTGCCGGCTCAATGTAACTCGGCATTATGGTATTGTGTCGGGCAGAACGATTCCTGTTTTGTGGACTAGCGATTACAGGACAATTTGTAATGGAAGGCAATCTTACCGGTACTTTGTACGACCAACTCTGAAGATAGGTGAATTGCTTATCAAAGTTGTTGTCTCAGGGAAGTATTTTCACTCGGTCTTTCACGCAGTGGCACACCCAGAGGGGGACAACGGGCACCTATCTCTCCCAAGACCTGAGATAACAGTAAAACTGAGCAATTGCAAGCACTTTGATTTTTTTTTCTACTGACATCAAAAGGCCACTCTCTTTCACATCAAGAAGGATAATGTTGGTTGTGTTACAATACACTCAACAACCCAATTCGTTCTCACAAGCCAGTATTTCCTCTCTTCCAGCACCCCCCTCCCAAAGTGTGAAAAATCATTTCTATTGAAGCTGAACAAAGAGGTATGCAATTTGCTTCATTCAGAAAATTTCTCTAATTAAACTTCTTAAAAGCATGTAAAATCACTGATAGTGTTAAAAACGTGTTAGCTTTCTGACCCTTTTTGTTTTTGCCCCCTCCAAACAAAAAGTCCTGCATGCACCACTGCTTTCAGTAATCTAATTTTCCTGCCCATTCCACTGAGCCCTTGCTTGTTGCCAATCTGCTAAACGACCTCATTTTGGAAACTGAGGAGGATTCGGAAGGTTCTGGCAAAGTTCAAGATCAAAAAAAGCACCTGGACCTGACCAACTCTTTTCTACATTGCTGTGTGGATGTGCCGATCCACTTGCTAAGCCACTTCACTCCATTTTGTCTATATCTATCCATGAATCTAGTGTACCACTCGACTGGAGAACTGTGGATGATATCCCGATCCTTATTTCTGGGGACCCTGCAGAACGTAGCAACTACAGGCCAATCAGCCTTACTTTGAAACTGTCAAAGATCATCGGAAGAGTGCGTGCTGGCAAGCTCATCAACTTTCTTGAATCTCACCTGGTTCTCTCGCCCAGACAGCACAGTTTTAGAAGAGGATACTAGTCTTACCAACTTACTTGAGTCCGCTGAATTTTGGTCATTTTGCTACTTCTTAGACACCAGAAAGACCTTAGACATGGTCAAACATTATATCTTGGTCAAGAAACTGGAAGAGTGATGAATATCGAGGGCATCTTCAACAGAGTCAAACATTCTATCTTGATCAAGAAACTGGAAGTGTATGGTGTCCGTGGCTCAATGTTAAATTGGAGTTCTACTTTCTGCGTGACCGTAACCAGCGGCTGTTGGTTAGTGCTGCTTACTCTGATTGGGAGACCAATCAAAGTAAACGCCACTAACCACTAGCCGCTGGTTACAGTTACGCAGAAAAGCAGAAATCCAGTTTAACACTGTGCCTCGGACACCATATGCTTTCAGTTTCTTGATCAAGATATAATGTTTGACCGTGTCTAAGGTGCCCTGTTCTCTTTCTGATTTTCAACATCCTACTGGCAATTCCACTAGGAATTTCATCTTTCTGCAACTTTTTTGCCGACGATTCTAACCTGTTTAGGGAGCTTAAATCTATTGAGGACCAGAAGATGTTAAGACCAGACTAGATAAAATCAACTAACTTTTAGTTATGACAAGTGTGAGGTTATTCACTTCGACTGAGGTAACCCAGGCCAGTCTTATTTCCTGGGCAAATATCTTCTCAATCATTCACCCGCTGTCAAGTCACTGGGAGTGATTTTTACTCAAATCTTAAGCCCAGCTTCCCATGCATGGCCACTGCTAAGAAGGCAAAATCAAGATTTTGACCAGATTAAGCACAATTTTTCCTTTTTGACTCCCACTACACTCCGTATGCTCTACACAGCCTACATTAGACCACATTTAGAGTTTCACAACCAAACTTGGTTCCCTTGCTTTGCCAAGGATAAAGCCATCATCGAATGGGTGCAAAGGCATGCCGCCAAGCTTATCCCTGATCTGCCCCACTTGCCATATACCACGAGAGCACATCACATTGGCATACCTACCTTTGAGGAAAGGAGGCAGCATGGAGATCTGTAGGAAGTGTTTAGAAAAATTCATGGCCAGGACAGGGCCCCTGCAATGGACATTATTGGACTTTGCCATTGAAAACTTACTCAGGGTCACCCTTTTAAACTTGTTACACTGCAGGCACACATCTTGATGAGGGGTCATACTTTCTCCCACTGTGTGGTCAACGAGTGGAACTCTCTCCTCTCTGAATTTGTCTGTGCGCGTAACATTGATTAGTGGAAACCTACTGCGACACACATTTTTAAAGTGGCACTATATCACCGTTTGAAATGCGAACGAAAATACCATGGCGCCATCTAGCGGCGGTTATATTGCTAACCTTGTTTGTTTTGTTAACAGAAATGTTCTGCATTTCTTTGCTTGGTGCAAGCAAGCGCTAAATAGAATTACATGGCGGTAGATGTTGTCAGATGTTGTCTGCTTTCAATCGGTGATAGTGCCACTTTAAACGCTCTTAGCCTTGCTTCAGGGTGGCGTTCTACCTGGAAAACCCGGAAAATTCAGGGATTTTGTTAAGTCTGGAAAATTCAGAGAAAAATCAGGGAATTTGAACATTTTCCGGAAAATCTTTCACCTATAAAGAATAGGTAATTAGGAATTAATTTTTTATTTCTAAAACCTTCACTTTATTTCAGTTAATACTTCATGTCCTTTTTGTTTCATTTCTGATAAAGCTAAAACTCCTTCAGCCTAAGTAAAGTGGGACGTTGTTAAGTGAGTTTATAGCTTACAGGCAGTGCAATTTTTGATTTAGCAAAGCAATGCGATATAGTTATTGCAATTTGAGTGAAATGTGAAAAAAAATGTCAGTCCTTTACTGCACCTTCCTTCGACGATAAAAAAATCAGGGAAAAGAGTTAGTATTGATCTTGAAAACCTGGAAAAATCGGGGAATTTCATCATGAGTTTTTGAACGCCTCCCTTTGCTTTTCTCGCAAGTTAAGCTTTGCTTGCTGCGAGTATCTATATATTAATAAACAAAAACGGAACGTTAAATGTTTAGAGTAAGGGTCTAAAAGTCAAAACCTAGAAGGAACACGGACAAGGTTTGACAGTAAGGGTCTAGGTGTAAAATTTTGTAAGAGGCTGGTAAGCGTTAGACCCTTAATACCCGGTGGTTAGCTTATAGTTCTACTCTATTCGGACAGAAAGTGTGTATGAACGATTGTAGCAGGTTTTCTTTGTTCTTAGAATATTGTTATGGAACTTTAAGAACATAATTTTCTTGTGAAGTTTAGTATTTTGTGTCTTTTGATGCTTTAGAATTTTTTTTACTATATTTCGTAGATTTACGACAGAGGATAACCTGTAATGCTCTCTGCTGCGAATACCCTGCAATGTTACTAAATCGAAAAATAATTTTCAACATACAGTAAAGCAGTAAACCTATATCATACTACCACTGGATCATCACATGGAGGATTTCCAGTTTTTCGTGAAAATGTTTTTATTTCTGACCACCGGGTAGTAAGGGTCTAATGCTTACCAGCCTCTTACAAAATTTTACACCTAGACCCTTGCTGTCAAACCTTGTCCGTGTTCCTTCTAGGTTTTGACTTTTAGACCATTACTCTAAATATTTAACGTTCCGTTTCTGTTTATTAATTCGTGTTACTTTTAGAATTGCAGCTAAACTGTAAAACTGAGAGTTTAACACAGAGACCCAAGGCTGACTCTTACTAACACTGGCTATCACCAGTGTTAACAATAGAAAGAAATCCTTTAATCTTCAGTCTTGCAGCTGGCGTTTGCTAATTAGCATTGTTGCATAATAACAATGTAAAACAATCAATCTGGTCGTTTAGAGCTCCATAACCCCTGAACCACTTGACCAATTAGAAAATGCCTTATGGAACCGGCTTCATAGGACAAATGGTTTGACCTGTAGAGAGGACAGACGAAAGGTACATCCCCAGAACAAGACCAAGAACAAGAACAAGAAGTTGTCTATTTGGCCCTTCTCTGTATCTCGGGTTTGGCTCGCCCGAATTTCACAATTTTTGGACTGCAGACAGGCCTTGACTAGTCAAGGCTAGGTTCCAAATTTGGTTTTAAAATGTTTACTTTTGACGGAGTTATAAGCTCTCAAAGTTGAAAGTTTAACACAGAGATCCTAGGTCGACCCTTACTAACACTGGCTATCGCCAGTATTAATACTACGCTTGGCTAATGCATAATGCAAATGCACGCAGGCAGACAGGGAATACATTGGTTTGGGGGAAAGGGATCCTGGGGAGAGGGGGCACAGAGGGAATTGTGGGAAGTAAGGGGGGGGGGGGGGGATGGAGTTGCTGGACCGACGTATTCACACCAATGTACAATTAGTATTTTTATTATTAACACTGGCGATAGCCAGTGTTAGTAAGGGTCGACCTAGGATCGCAGTGTTAAACTCTCAACTTTGAGAGCTTATAACTCCGTTAAAAGTAAACATCTTTAAACCAAATTTGGAATCTAGCCTTGACTAGTCATAGCCTGTCTGCAGTTTAAAAACTGTAAAATTCGGTGGAGCCAAACCCGAGATACAGAGAGAAGCCAAATAGACAACTTCTTGTTCTGCTTCTTCTTGATGATGATGATGATGATGATGTTGTTGTTCTGGGAATACTTTCGTCTGTCCTCTCTGCAGGGCAAACCATTTGTCCTATAAT